>JAUKNL010000181.1:0-157003 GCA_030765065.1 Deroplatys truncata | reverse complement strand
AGTAAACGCGATTTTACACTCACTAGGGGCTAGAAAATCGAATTTCTTGACTTTTTCTAAACTCAGTATTCTTGGTATATATAGGCTTATTATGATGTGATACATCCATTTATATGATTTTTATGCAGTGTGAAATAAGTGAAGTAAACGCGATTTTACACTCACTAGGGGCTAGAAAATCGAATTTCTTGTCTTGTTGAAAACTGAATATTCTTGGTATATAGAGGCTGATTATGTCGTGATACATCCATTTATATGATTTTTAAGCAGTTTAAAAGAAGTGATGTAAACGCGATTTTACACTCACTAGGGGCTAGAAAATCGAAATTCTTGACTTTTTGAAAACTTAGTATTCTTGGTATATAGAGGCTTATTATGAGGTGATACATCCATTTATATGATTTTTAAGCAGTTTGAAAGAAGTGAAGTAAACGCGATTTTACACTCACTAGGGGCTAGAAAATTGAATTTCTTGACTTGTTAAAAACTTAGTATTCTTGGTATATATAGGCTTATTATGACGTGAAATATCCATTTATATGATTTTTATGCAGTTTGAAAGAAGTGAAGTAAACGCGATTTTACACTCACTAGGGGCTAGAAAATCGAATTTCTTGACTTGTTGAAAACTGAGTTTTCTTGGTATATAGATGCTTATTATGAGGTGATACATACATTTATATGATTTTTAAGCAGTTTGAAAGAAGTGAAGTAAACGCGATTTTACACTCACTAGGGCTAGAAAATCGAATTTCTTGACTTTTTGAAAACTCAGTATTCTTGGTATATAGAGGCTTACTATGAGGTGATAAATCCATTTATATGATTTTTAAGCAGTTTGAAATAAGTGAAGAAAACGCGATTTTACACTCACTAGGGGCTAGAAAATCGAATTTCTTGTCGTTTTGAGACCTCAGTATTCTTGGAATATATAGGCATATTATTCTTGGTATATAGAGGCTTATAATGAGGTGATACATACATTTATATGATTTTTAAGCGGTTTGAAAGAAGTGAAGTAAACGTGATTTTACACTCACTAGGGGCTAGAAAATCGAATTTCTTGACTTTATGAAAACTCTGTATTCTTGTATATATAGGCTTATAATGAAGTGAAACATCTATTTATATGATTTTTAAGCAGTTTGAAAGAAGAGAAGTAAACGCGATTTTACACTCACTAAGGGCTAGAAAATCGAATTTCTTGACTTGTTAAAAACTTAGTATTCTTGGTATATATAGGCTTATTATGACGTGAAATATCCATTTATATGATTTTTATGAGTTTGAAAGAAGTGAAGTGAACGCGATTTTACACTCACTAGGGGATAGAAAATTGAAATTCTTGACTTGTTAAAAACTCAATATTCTTGGTATATATAGCCTTATTATGAGGTGATACATCCATGTATATGATTTTTAAGCAGTTTGAAAGAAGTGAAGTAAACGCGATTTTACACTCACTAGGGGCTAGAAAATTGCATTTCTTGACTTTTTGAAAACTCAGTATTCTTGGTATATAGAGGCTTATTATGAGGTGATACATCCATTTACATGATTTTTAAGCAGTTTGAAAGAAGTGAAGTAAACGCGATTTTACACTCACTAGGGGCTAGAAAATCGAATATCCTGACTTTTTGAAAACACAGTATTCTTGGTATATAGAGGCTTATTATGAGGTGATACATCCAATTGTATGATTTTTAAGTAGTTTGAAAGAAGTGAAGAAAACGCGATTTTACACTCACTAGGGGCTAGAAAATCGAATTTCTTGTCTTTTTTAGACCTCAGTATTCTTGGAATATATAGGCTTATTATGACGTGAAACATCCATTTATATGATTTTTAAGCAGTTTGAAAGAAGTGAAGTAAACGCGATTTTACACTCACTGGGGGATAGAAAATCGAATATCTTGACTTGTTGAAATCTGAATATTCTTGGTATATAGAGGCTTATTATGAGGTGAATCATCCATTTATATGATTTTTAAGCAGTTTGAAAGA
This sequence comes from Deroplatys truncata, assembly GCA_030765065.1. NCBI lineage: Eukaryota > Metazoa > Arthropoda > Insecta > Mantodea > Mantidae > Deroplatys > Deroplatys truncata. Next base: position 154,999 of record JAUKNL010000181.1, on the reverse strand, counting down.
AGTGAAGTAAACGCAATTTTACACTCACTAGGGGCTAGAAAATCGAATTTCTTGTCTTTTTGAGACCTCAGTATTCTTGGAATATATATGCTTATTATGACGTGAAACATCCATTTATATGATTTTTATGCAGTTTGAAATAAGTAAAGTAAACGCGATTTTACGCTCACCAGGGGCTAAAATATCGAATTTCTTGACTTGTTGAAAACTGAGTTTTCTTGGTATATAGATGCTTATTATGAGGTGATACATACATTTATATGATTTTTAAGCGGTTTGAAAGAAGTGAAGTAAACGTGATTTTACACTCACTAGGGGCTAGAAAATCGAATTTCTTGTCTTTTTGAGACCTCAGTATTCTTGGAATATATATGCTTATTATGACGTGAAACATCCATTTATATAATTTTTATGCAGTTTGAAAGAAGTAAAGTAAACGCGATTTTACGCTCACCAGGGGCTAAAATTTCGAATTTCTTGATTTGTTGAAAACTGAGTTTTCTTGGTATATAGATGCTTATTATGAGGTGATACATACATTTATATGATTTTTAAGCGGTTTGAAAGAAGTGAAGTAAACGTGATTTTACACTCACTAGGGGCTAGAAAATCGAATTTCTTGACTTTATGAAAACTCTGTATTCTTGTATATATAGGCTTATAATGAAGTGAAACATCCATTTATATGATTTTTAAGCATTTTGAAAGAAGAGAAGTAAACGCGATTTTACACTCAGTAGGGGCTAGAAAATCGAAATTCTTTACTTATTGAAAACTCAGTATTCTTGGTATATAGAGGCTTTTTGTGAGGTGATACATTCATTTATATGATTTTTTAGCAGTTTGTAAGAAGTGAAGTAAACGTGATTTTACACTTACTGGGGGCTAGAAAATCGAATTTCTTGACTTGTTGAAAGCTTAGTATTCTTGGTATATATATATAGGCTTATTATGAGGTGATACATCCAATTATATGATTTTTAAGCAGTTTGAAAGAAGTGAAGAAAACGCGATTTTACACTTACTAGGGGCTAGAAAATCGAATTTCTTGTCTTTTTTAGACCTCAGTATTCTTTGAATATATAGGCTTATTATGACGTGAAACATCCATTTATGTGATTTTTATGCAGCTTGAAAGAAGTAAAGTAAACGCGATTTTACGCTCACTAGGGGCTAAAATATCGAATTTCTTGACTTGTTGAAAACTGAGTTTTCTTGGTATATAGATGCTTATTATGAGGTGATACATACATTTATATGATTTTTAAGCAGTTTGAAAGAAGTGAAGTAAACGCGATTTTACACTCACTAGGGGCTAGAAATTCGAATTTCTTGACTTGTTGAAAACTTAGTATTCTTGGTATATATAGGCTTATTATGACGTGAAACGTCCCTTTATATGATTTTTAAGCAGCTTGAAAGAAGTGAAGTAAACGTGATTTTACTCTCACTAGGGGATAGAAAATTGAATTTCTTGACCCTTTGAAAACTCAATATTCTTGGTATATGTAGGCTTATAATGACGTGAAACATCCTTTTATGTGATTTTTAAGCAGTTTGAAAGAAGTGAAGTAAACGCGATTTTACACTCACTAGGGGCTAGAAAATCGAAATTCTTGACTTTTTGAAAACTCAGTATTCTTGGTATATAGAGGCTTACTATGAGGTGATACATCCATTTATATGATTTTTAAGCAGTTTGAAATAAGTGAAGAAAACGCGATTTTACACTCACTAGGGGCTAGAAAATCGAATTTCTTGTCGTTTTGAGACCTCAGTATTCTTGGAATATATAGGCTTATTATTCTTGGTATATAGAGGCTTATAATGAGGTGATACATCCATTTATATGATTTTTAAGCAGTTTGAAAGAAGTGAAGTAATTGCGATTTTACACTACTAGGGGCTAGAAAATCGAATTTCTTGATTTTTTCAAAACTCAGTATTCTTGGTATATATAGGCTTATAATGACGTGAAACATCCATTTATATGATTTTTAAGCAGTTTGAAAGAAGTGAAGTAAACGCATTTTACACTCACTAGGGGCTAGAAAATCGAAATTCTTGACTTTTTGAAAACTTAGTATTCTTGGTATATAGAGCCATATTTTGAGGTGATACATCCATTTATATGATTTTTAAGCAGTTTGAAAGAAGTGAAGTAAACGCGATTTTACACTCACTAGGGGCTAGAAAATCGAATTTCTTGACTTGTTAAAAACTTAGTATTCTTGGTATATGTAGGCTTATTATGACGTGAAATATCCATTTATATGATTTTTATGCAGTTTGAAAGAAGTGCAGTAAACGCGATTTTACTCTCACTAGGGGCTAGAAAATTGAAATTCTTGACTTGTTAAAAACTCAATATTCTTGGTATATATAGGCTTATTATGAGGTGATACATCCATGTATATGATTTTTAAGCAGTTTGAAAGAAGTGAAGTAAACGCGATTTTATACATACTAGGGGCTAGAAAATCGAATTTCTTGACTTTTTGAAAACTCAGTATTCTTGGTATATAGAGGCTTATTATGAGGTGATACATCCAATTATATGATTTTTAAGCAGTTTGAAAGAAGTGAAGAAAACGCGATTTTACACTCACTAGGGGCTAGAAGATCGAATTTCTTGTCTTTTTTAGACCTCAGTATTCTTGGAATATATAGGCTTATTATGACGTGAAACATCCATTTATGTGATTTTTATGCAGTTTGAAAGAAGTGAAGTAAACGCGATTTTACACTCACTAGGGGCTAGAAAATTGAAATTCTTGACTTGTTAAAAACTCAATATTCTTGGTATATATAGGCTTATTATGAGGTGATACATCCATGTATATGATTTTTAAGCAGTTTGAAAGAAGTGAAGTAAACGCGATTTTACACTCACTAGGGGCTAGAAAATCGAAATTCTTGACTTTTTGAAAACTTAGTATTCTTGGTATATAGAGGCTTATTATGAGGTGATACATCCATTTATATGGTTTTTAAGCAGTTTGAAAGAAGTGAAGTAAACGCGATTTTACACTCACTAAGGGCTAGAAAATCGAATTTCTTGACTTGTTAAAAACTTAGTATTCTTGGTATATATAGGCTTATTATGACGTGAAATATCCATTTATATGATTTTTATGAGTTTGAAAGAAGTGAAGTAAACGCGATTTTACACTCACTAGGGTATAGAAAATTGAAATTCTTGACTTGTTAAAAACTCAATATTCTTGGTATATATAGGCTTATTATGAGGTGATACATCCATGTATATGATTTTTAAGCAGTTTGAAAGAAGTGAAGTAAACGCGATTTTACACTCACTAGGGGCTAGAAAATTGAATTTCTTGACTTTTTGAAAACTCAGTATTCTTGGTATATAGAGGCTTATTATGAGGTGATACATCCATTTACATGATTTTTAAGCAGTTTGAAAGAAGTGAAGTAAACGCGATTTTACACTCACTAGGGGCTAGAAAATCGAATATCTTGACTTTTTGAAAACACAGTATTCTTGGTATATAGAGGCTTATTATGAGGTGATACATCCAATTGTATGATTTTTAAGTAGTTTGAAAGAAGTGAAGAAAACGCGATTTTACACTCACTAGGGGCTAGAAAATCGAATTTCTTGTCTTTTTTAGACCTCAGTATTCTTGGAATATATAGGCTTATTATGACGTGAAACATCCATTTATATGATTTTTAAGCAGTTTGAAAGAAGTGAAGTAAACGCGATTTTACACTCACTGGGGGATAGAAAATCGAATATCTTGACTTGTTGAAATCTGAATATTCTTGGTATATAGAGGCTTATTATGAGGTGAATCATCCATTTATATGATTTTTAAGCAGTTTGAAAGAAATGAAGTAAACGCAATTTTACACTCACTAGGGGCTAGAAAATCGAATTTCTTGTCTTTTTGAGACCTCAGTATTCTTGGAATATATATGCTTATTATGACGTGAAACATCCATTTATATGATTTTTATGCAGTTTGAAATAAGTAAAGTAAACGCGATTTTACGCTCACCAGGGGCTAAAATATCGAATTTCTTGACTTGTTGAAAACTGAGTTTTCTTGGTATATAGATGCTTATTATGAGGTGATACATACATTTATATGATTTTTAAGCGGTTTGAAAGAAGTGAAGTAAACGTGATTTTACACTCACTAGGGGCTAGAAAATCGAATTTCTTGTCTTTTTGAGACCTCAGTATTCTTGGAATATATATGCTTATTATGACGTGAAACATCCATTTATATAATTTTTATGCAGTTTGAAAGAAGTAAAGTAAACGCGATTTTACGCTCACCAGGGGCTAAAATATCGAATTTCTTGATTTGTTGAAAACTGAGTTTTCTTGGTATATAGATGCTTATTATGAGGTGATACATACATTTATATGATTTTTAAGCGGTTTGAAAGAAGTGAAGTAAACGTGATTTTACTCTCACTAGGGGATAGAAAATTGAATTTCTTGACTTGTTGAAAACTCAATATTCTTGGTATATGTAGGCTTATAATGACGTGAAACATCCTTTTATATGATTTTTAAGCAGTTTGAAAGCAGTGAAGTAAACGCGATTTTACACTCACTAGGGGCTAGAAAATCGAAATTCTTGACTTTTTGAAAACTTAGTATTCTTGGTATATATAGGCTTATTATGAGGTGGTACATCCATTTATATGATTTTTAAGCAGTTTCAAAAGAAGTGAAGTAAACGCGATTTTACACTCACTGGGGGATAGAAAATCGAATTTCTTGACTTTTTGAAAACTCAGTATTCTTGGTATATAGAGGCTTACTATGAGGTGATACATCCATTTATATGATTTTTAAGCATTTTGAAAGAAGTGAAGTAAACGCGATTTTACACTCACTAGGGGCTAGAAAATCGAATTTCTTGACTTTTTGAAAACTCAGTATTCTTGGTATATAGAGGCTTACTATGAGGTGATACATCCATGTATATGATTTTTAAACAGTTTGAAATAAGTGAAGAAAACGCGATTTTACACTCACTAGGGGCTAGAAAATCGAATTTCTTGTCTTCTTGAGACCTCAGTATTCTTGGAATATATATGCTTATTATGACGTGAAACATCCATTTATATGATTTTTATGCAGTTTGAAAGAAGTAAAGTAAACGCGATTTTACGCTCATCAGGGCCTAAAATATCGAATTTCTTGACTTGTTGAAAACTGAGTTTTCCTGGTATATAGATGCTTATTATGAGGTGATACATACATTTATATGATTTTTAAGCGGTTTGAAAGAAGTGAAGTAAACGTGATTTTACACTCACAAGGGGCTAGAAAATCGAATTTCTTGACTTTATGAAAACTCTGTATTCTTGTATATATAGGCTTATAATGAAGTGAAACATCTATTTATATGATTTTTAAGCAGTTTGAAAGAAGAGAAGTAAACGCGATTTTACACTCACTAGGGGCTAGAAAATTGAAATTCTTGACTTGTTAAAAACTCAATATTCTTGGTATATATAGGCTTATTATGAGGTGATACATCCATGTATATGATTTTTAAGCAGTTTGAAAGAAGTGAAGTAAACGCGATTTTACACTCACTAGGGGCTAGAAAATCGAAATTCTTGACTTTTTGAAAACTTAGTATTCTTGGTATATAGAGGCTTATTATGAGGTGATACATCCATTTATATGGTTTTTAAGCAGTTTGAAAGAAGTGAAGTAAACGCGATTTTACACTCACTAAGGGCTAGAAAATCGAATTTCTTGACTTGTTAAAAACTTAGTATTCTTGGTATATATAGGCTTATTATGACGTGAAATATCCATTTATATGATTTTTATGAGTTTGAAAGAAGTGAAGTAAACGCGATTTTACACTCACTAGGGGCTAGAAAATTGAAATTCTTGACTTGTTAAAAACTCAATATTCTTGGTATATATAGGCTTATTATGAGGTGATACATCCATGTATATGATTTTTAAGCAGTTTGAAAGAAGTGAAGTAAACGCGATTTTACACTCACTAGGGGCTAGAAAATTGAAATTCTTGACTTGTTAAAAACTTAGTATTCTTGGTATATATAGGCTTATTATGACGTGAAATATCCATTTATATGATTTTTATGCAGTTTGAAAGAAGTGAAGTAAACGCGATTTTACTCTCACTAGGGGCTAGAAAATTGAAATTCTTGACTTGTTAAAAACTCAATATTCTTGGTATATATAGGCTTATTATGAGGTGATACATCCATGTATATGCTTTTTAAGCAGTTTGAAAGAAGTGAAGTAAACGCGATTTTACACTCACTAGGGGCTAGAAAACCGAATTTCTTGACTTTTTGAAAACTCAGTATTCTTGGTATATAGAGGCTTATTATGAGGTGATACATCCAATTATATGATTTTTAAGCAGTTTGAAAGAAGTGAAGAAAACGCGATTTTACACTTACTAGGGGCTAGAAAATCGAATTTCTTGTCTTTTTAAGACCTCAGTGTTATTTGAATATATAGGCTTATTATGACGTGAAACATCCATTTATGTGATTTTTATGCAGTTTGAAAGCAGTAAAGTAAACGCGATTTTACGCTCACTAGGGGCTAAAATATCGAATTTCTTGACTTGTTGAAAACTGAGTTTTCTTGGTATATAGATGCTTATTATGAGGTGATACATACATTTATATGATTTTTAAGCAGTTTGAAAGAAGTGAAGTAAACGCGATTTTACACTCACTAGGGGCTAGAAAATCGAATTTCTTGACTTTTTGAAAACTCAGTATTCTTGGTATATAGAGGCTTACTATGAGGTGATAAATCCATTTATATGATTTTTAAGCAGTTTGAAATAAGTGAAGAAAACGCGATTTTACACTCACTAGGGGCTAGAAAATCGAATTTCTTGTCGTTTTGAGACCTCAGTATTCTTGGAATATATAGGCTTATTATTCTTGGTATATAGAGGCTTATAATGAGGTGATACATACATTTATATGATTTTTAAGCGGTTTGAAAGAAGTGAAGTAAACGTGATTTTACACTCACTAGGGGCTAGAAAATCGAATTTCTTGACTTTATGAAAACTCTGTATTCTTGTATATATAGGCTTATAATGAAGTGAAACATCTATTTATATGATTTTTAAGCAGTTTGAAAGAAGAGAAGTAAATGCGATTTTACACTCACTAGGGGCTAGAAAATTGAAATTCTTGACTTGTTAAAAACTCAATATTCTTGGTATATATAGGCTTATTATGAGGTGATACATCCATGTATATGATTTTTAAGCAGTTTGAAAGAAGTGAAGTAAACGCGATTTTACACTCACTAGGGGCTAGAAAATCGAAATTCTTGACTTTTTGAAAACTTAGTATTCTTGGTATATAGAGGCTTATTATGAGGTGATACATCCATTTATATGGTTTTTAAGCAGTTTGAAAGAAGTGAAGTAAACGCGATTTTACACTCACTAAGGGCTAGAAAATCGAATTTCTTGACTTGTTAAAAACTTAGTATTCTTGGTATATATAGGCTTATTATGAGGTGATACATCCATGTATATGATTTTTAAGCAGTTTGAAAGAAGTGAAGTAAACGCGATTTTACACTCACTAGGGGCTAGAAAATCGAATTTCTTGACTTTTTGAAAACTGAGTATTCTTGGTATATAGAGGCTTATTATGAGGTGATACATCCATTTACATGATTTTTAAGCAGTTTGAAAGAAGTGAAGTAAACGCGATTTTACACTCACTAGGGGCTAGAAAATCGAAATTCTTGACTTTTTGAAAACTTAGTATTCTTGGTATATAGAGGCTTATTATGAGGTGATACATCCATTTATATGGTTTTTAAGCAGTTTGAAAGAAGTGAAGTAAACGCGATTTTACACTCACTAAGGGCTAGAAAATCGAATTTCTTGACTTGTTAAAAACTTAGTATTCTTGGTATATATAGGCTTATTATGACGTGAAATATCCATTTATATGATTTTTATGAGTTTGAAAGAAGTGAAGTAAACGCGATTTTACACTCACTAGGGGCTAGAAAATTGAAATTCTTGACTTGTTAAAAACTCAATATTCTTGGTATATATAGGCTTATTATGAGGTGATACATCCATGTATATGATTTTTAAGCAGTTTGAAAGAAGTGAAGTAAACGCGATTTTACACTCACTAGGGGCTAGAAAATTGAAATTCTTGACTTGTTAAAAACTTAGTATTCTTGGTATATATAGGCTTATTATGACGTGAAATATCCATTTATATGATTTTTATGCAGTTTGAAAGAAGTGAAGTAAACGCGATTTTACTCTCACTAGGGGCTAGAAAATTGAAATTCTTGACTTGTTAAAAACTCAATATTCTTGGTATATATAGGCTTATTATGAGGTGATACATCCATGTATATGCTTTTTAAGCAGTTTGAAAGAAGTGAAGTAAACGCGATTTTACACTCACTAGGGGCTAGAAAATCGAATTTCTTGACTTTTTGAAAACTCAGTATTCTTGGTATATAGAGGCTTATTATGAGGTGATACATCCAATTATATGATTTTTAAGCAGTTTGAAAGAAGTGAAGAAAACGCGATTTTACACTTACTAGGGGCTAGAAAATCGAATTTCTTGTCTTTTTAAGACCTCAGTGTTATTTGAATATATAGGCTTATTATGACGTGAAACATCCATTTATGTGATTTTTATGCAGTTTGAAAGCAGTAAAGTAAACGCGATTTTACGCTCACTAGGGGCTAAAATATCGAATTTCTTGACTTGTTGAAAACTGAGTTTTCTTGGTATATAGATGCTTATTATGAGGTGATACATACATTTATATGATTTTTAAGCAGTTTGAAAGAAGTGAAGTAAACGCGATTTTACACTCACTAGGGGCTAGAAAATCGAATTTCTTGACTTTTTGAAAACTCAGTATTCTTGGTATATAGAGGCTTACTATGAGGTGATAAATCCATTTATATGATTTTTAAGCAGTTTGAAATAAGTGAAGAAAACGCGATTTTACACTCACTAGGGGCTAGAAAATCGAATTTCTTGTCGTTTTGAGACCTCAGTATTCTTGGAATATATAGGCTTATTATTCTTGGTATATAGAGGCTTATAATGAGGTGATACCTACATTTATATGATTTTTAAGCGGTTTGAAAGAAGTGAAGTAAACGTGATTTTACACTCACTAGGGGCTAGAAAATCGAATTTCTTGACTTTATGAAAACTCTGTATTCTTGTATATATAGGCTTATAATGAAGTGAAACATCTATTTATATGATTTTTAAGCAGTTTGAAAGAAGAGAAGTAAACGCGATTTTACACTCACTAGGGGCTAGAAAATTGAAATTCTTGACTTGTTAAAAACTCAATATTCTTGGTATATATAGGCTTATTATGAGGTGATACATCCATGTATATGATTTTTAAGCAGTTTGAAAGAAGTGAAGTAAACGCGATTTTACACTCACTAGGGGCTAGAAAATCGAAATTCTTGACTTTTTGAAAACTTAGTATTCTTGGTATATAGAGGCTTATTATGAGGTGATACATCCATTTATATGGTTTTTAAGCAGTTTGAAAGAAGTGAAGTAAACGCGATTTTACACTCACTAAGGGCTAGAAAATCGAATTTCTTGACTTGTTAAAAACTTAGTATTCTTGGTATATATAGGCTTATTATGAGGTGATACATCCATGTATATGATTTTTAAGCAGTTTGAAAGAAGTGAAGTAAACGCGATTTTACACTCACTAGGGGCTAGAAAATCGAATTTCTTGACTTTTTGAAAACTCAGTATTCTTGGTATATAGAGGCTTATTATGAGGTGATACATCCATTTACATGATTTTTAAGCAGTTTGAAAGAAGTGAAGTAAACGTGATTTTACACTCACTAGGGGCTAGAAATTCGAATATCTTGACTTTTTGAAAACACAGTATTCTTGGTATATAGAGGCTTATTATGAGGTGATACATCCAATTGTATGATTTTTAAGTTGTTTGAAAGAAGTGAAGAAAACGCGATTTTACACTCACTAGGGGCTAGAAAATCGAATTTCTTGTCTTTTTTAGACCTCAGTATTCTTGGAATATATAGGCTTATTATGACGTGAAACATCCATTTATATGATTTTTAAGCAGTTTGAAAGAAGTGAAGTAAACGCGATTTTACACTCACTGGGGGATAGAAAATCGAATATCTTGACTTGTTGAAATCTGAATATTCTTGGTATATAGAGGCTTACTATGAGGTGATACATCCATTTATATGATTTTTAAACAGTTTGAAATAAGTGAAGAAAACGCGATTTTACACTCACTAGGGGCTAGAAAATCGAATTTCTTGTCTTCTTGAGACCTCAGTATTCTTGGAATATATATGCTTATTATGACGTGAAACATCCATTTATATGATTTTTATGCAGTTTGAAAGAAGTAAAGTAAACGCGATTTTACGCTCATCAGGGCCTAAAATATCGAATTTCTTGACTTGTTGAAAACTGAGTTTTCCTGGTATATAGATGCTTATTATGAGGTGATACATACATTTATATGATTTTTAAGCGGTTTGAAAGAAGTGAAGTAAACGTGATTTTACACTCACAAGGGGCTAGAAAATCGAATTTCTTGACTTTATGAAAACTCTGTATTCTTGTATATATAGGCTTATAATGAAGTGAAACATCTATTTATATGATTTTTAAGCAGTTTGAAAGAAGAGAAGTAAACGCGATTTTACACTCACTAGGGGCTAGAAAATTGAAATTCTTGACTTGTTAAAAACTCAATATTCTTGGTATATATAGGCTTATTATGAGGTGATACATCCATGTATATGATTTTTAAGCAGTTTGAAAGAAGTGAAGTAAACGCGATTTTACACTCACTAGGGGCTAGAAAATCGAAATTCTTGACTTTTTGAAAACTTAGTATTCTTGGTATATAGAGGCTTATTATGAGGTGATACATCCATTTATATGGTTTTTAAGCAGTTTGAAAGAAGTGAAGTAAACGCGATTTTACACTCACTAAGGGCTAGAAAATCGAATTTCTTGACTTGTTAAAAACTTAGTATTCTTGGTATATATAGGCTTATTATGACGTGAAATATCCATTTATATGATTTTTATGAGTTTGAAAGAAGTGAAGTAAACGCGATTTTACACTCACTAGGGGCTAGAAAATTGAAATTCTTGACTTGTTAGAAACTCAATATTCTTGGTATATATAGGCTTATTATGAGGTGATACATCCATGTATATGATTTTTAAGCAGTTTGAAAGAAGTGAAGTAAACGCGATTTTACACTCACTAGGGGCTAGAAAATTGAAATTCTTGACTTGTTAAAAACTTAGTATTCTTGGTATATATAGGCTTATTATGACGTGAAATATCCATTTATATGATTTTTATGCAGTTTGAAAGAAGTGAAGTAAACGCGATTTTACTCTCACTAGGGGCTAGAAAATTGAAATTCTTGACTTGTTAAAAACTCAATATTCTTGGTATATATAGGCTTATTATGAGGTGATACATCCATGTATATGCTTTTTAAGCAGTTTGAAAGAAGTGAAGTAAACGCGATTTTACACTCACTAGGGGCTAGAAAATCGAATTTCTTGTCTTTTTAAGACCTCAGTGTTATTTGAATATATAGGCTTATTATGACGTGAAACATCCATTTATGTGATTTTTATGCAGTTTGAAAGCAGTAAAGTAAACGCGATTTTACGCTCACTAGGGGCTAAAATATCGAATTTCTTGACTTGTTGAAAACTGAGTTTTCTTGGTATATAGATGCTTATTATGAGGTGATACATACATTTATATGATTTTTAAGCAGTTTGAAAGAAGTGAAGTAAACGCGATTTTACACTCACTAGGGGCTAGAAAATCGAATTTCTTGACTTTTTGAAAACTCAGTATTCTTGGTATATAGAGGCTTACTATGAGGTGATAAATCCATTTATATGATTTTTAAGCAGTTTGAAATAAGTGAAGAAAACGCGATTTTACACTCACTAGGGGCTAGAAAATCGAATTTCTTGTCGTTTTGAGACCTCAGTATTCTTGGAATATATAGGCTTATTATTCTTGGTATATAGAGGCTTATAATGAGGTGATACATACATTTATATGATTTTTAAGCGGTTTGAAAGAAGTGAAGTAAACGCGATTTTACACTCACTAAGGGCTAGAAAATCGAATTTCTTGACTTTTTGAAAACTTAGTATTCTTGGTATATAGAGGCTTATTATGAGGTGATACATCCATTTATATGGTTTTTAAGCAGTTTGAAAGAAGTGAAGTAAACGCGATTTTACACTCACTAAGGGCTAGAAAATCGAATTTCTTGACTTGTTAAAAACTTAGTATTCTTGGTATATATAGGCTTATTATGAGGTGATACATCCATGTATATGATTTTTAAGCAGTTTGAAAGAAGTGAAGTAAACGCGATTTTACACTCACTAGGGGCTAGAAAATCGAATTTCTTGACTTTTTGAAAACTCAGTATTCTTGGTATATAGAGGCTTATTATGAGGTGATACATCCATTTACATGATTTTTAAGCAGTTTGAAAGAAGTGAAGTAAACGCGATTTTACACTCACTAGGGGCTAGAAAATCGAAATTCTTGACTTTTTGAAAACTTAGTATTCTTGGTATATAGAGGCTTATTATGAGGTGATACATCCATTTATATGGTTTTTAAGCAGTTTGAAAGAAGTGAAGTAAACGCGATTTTACACTCACTAAGGGCTAGAAAATCGAATTTCTTGACTTGTTAAAAACTTAGTATTCTTGGTATATATAGGCTTATTATGACGTGAAATATCCATTTATATGATTTTTATGAGTTTGAAAGAAGTGAAGTAAACGCGATTTTACACTCACTAGGGGCTAGAAAATTGAAATTCTTGACTTGTTAAAAACTCAATATTCTTGGTATATATAGGCTTATTATGAGGTGATACATCCATGTATATGATTTTTAAGCAGTTTGAAAGAAGTGAAGTAAACGCGATTTTACACTCACTAGGGGCTAGAAAATTGAAATTCTTGACTTGTTAAAAACTTAGTATTCTTGGTATATATAGGCTTATTATGACGTGAAATATCCATTTATATGATTTTTATGCAGTTTGAAAGAAGTGAAGTAAACGCGATTTTACTCTCACTAGGGGCTAGAAAATTGAAATTCTTGACTTGTTAAAAACTCAATATTCTTGGTATATATAGGCTTATTATGAGGTGATACATCCATGTATATGCTTTTTAAGCAGTTTGAAAGAAGTGAAGTAAACGCGATTTTACACTCACTAGGGGCTAGAAAATCGAATTTCTTGACTTTTTGAAAACTCAGTATTCTTGGTATATAGAGGCTTATTATGAGGTGATACATCCAATTATATGATTTTTAAGCAGTTTGAAAGAAGTGAAGAAAACGCGATTTTACACTTACTAGGGGCTAGAAAATCGAATTTCTTGTCTTTTTAAGACCTCAGTGTTATTTGAATATATAGGCTTATTATGACGTGAAACATCCATTTATGTGATTTTTATGCAGTTTGAAAGCAGTAAAGTAAACGCGATTTTACGCTCACTAGGGGCTAAAATATCGAATTTCTTGACTTGTTGAAAACTGAGTTTTCTTGGTATATAGATGCTTATTATGAGGTGATACATACATTTATATGATTTTTAAGCAGTTTGAAAGAAGTGAAGTAAACGCGATTTTACACTCACTAGGGGCTAGAAAATCGAATTTCTTGACTTTTTGAAAACTCAGTATTCTTGGTATATAGAGGCTTACTATGAGGTGATAAATCCATTTATATGATTTTTAAGCAGTTTGAAATAAGTGAAGAAAACGCGATTTTACACTCACTAGGGGCTAGAAAATCGAATTTCTTGTCGTTTTGAGACCTCAGTATTCTTGGAATATATAGGCTTATTATTCTTGGTATATAGAGGCTTATAATGAGGTGATACATACATTTATATGATTTTTAAGCGGTTTGAAAGAAGTGAAGTAAACGTGATTTTACACTCACTAGGGGCTAGAAAATCGAATTTCTTGACTTTATGAAAACTCTGTATTCTTGTATATATAGGCTTATAATGAAGTGAAACATCTATTTATATGATTTTTAAGCAGTTTGAAAGAAGAGAAGTAAACGCGATTTTACACTCACTAGGGGCTAGAAAATTGAAATTCTTGACTTGTTAAAAACTCAATATTCTTGGTATATATAGGCTTATTATGAGGTGATACATCCATGTATATGATTTTTAAGCAGTTTGAAAGAAGTGAAGTAAACGCGATTTTACACTCACTAGGGGCTAGAAAATCGAAATTCTTAACTTTTTGAAAACTTAGTATTCTTGGTATATAGAGGCTTATTATGAGGTGATACATCCATTTATATGGTTTTTAAGCAGTTTGAAAGAAGTGAAGTAAACGCGATTTTACACTCACTAAGGGCTAGAAAATCGAATTTCTTGACTTGTTAAAAACTTAGTATTCTTGGTATATATAGGCTTATTATGAGGTGATACATCCATGTATATGATTTTTAAGCAGTTTGAAAGAAGTGAAGTAAACGCGATTTTACACTCACTAGGGGCTAGAAAATCGAATTTCTTGACTTTTTGAAAACTCAGTATTCTTGGTATATAGAGGCTTATTATGAGGTGATACATCCATTTACATGATTTTTAAGCAGTTTGAAAGAAGTGAAGTAAACGCGATTTGCACTCACTAGGGGCTAGAAAATCGAATATCTTGACTTTTTGAAAACACAGTATTCTTGGTATATAGAGGCTTATTATGAGGTGATACATCCAATTGTATGATTTTTAAGTAGTTTGAAAGAAGTGAAGAAAACGCGATTTTACACTCACTAGGGGCTAGAAAATCGAATTTCTTGTCTTTTTTAGACCTCAGTATTCTTGGAATATATAGGCTTATTATGACGTGAAACATCCATTTATATGATTTTTAAGCAGTTTGAAAGAAGTGAAGTAAACGCGATTTTACACTCACTGGGGGATAGAAAATCGAATATCTTGACTTGTTGAAATCTGAATATTCTTGGTATATAGAGGCTTATTATGAGGTGAATCATCCATTTATATGATTTTTAAGCAGTTTGAAAGAAGTGAAGTAAACGCAATTTTACACTCACTAGGGGCTAGAAAATCGAATTTCTTGTCTTTTTGAGACCTCAGTATTCTTGGAATATATATGCTTATTATGACGTGAAACATCCATTTATATGATTTTTATGCAGTTTGAAATAAGTAAAGTAAACGCGATTTTACGCTCACCAGAGGCTAAAATATCGAATTTCTTGACTTGTTGAAAACTGAGTTTTCTTGGTATATAGATGCTTATTATGACGTGAAACATCCATTTATATAATTTTTATGCAGTTTGAAAGAAGTAAAGTAAACGCGATTTTACGCTCACCAGGGGCTAAAATATCGAATTTCTTGACTTGTTGAAAACTGAGTTTTCCTGGTATGTAGATGCTTATTATGAGGTGATACATACATTTATATGATTTTTAAGCGGTTTGAAAGAAGTGAAGTAAACGTGATTTTACACTCACTAGGGGCTAGAAAATCGAATTTCTTGACTTTATGAAAACTCTGTATTCTTGTATATATAGGCTTATAATGAAGTGAAACATCCATTTATATGATTTTTAAGCATTTTGAAAGAAGAGAAGTAAACGCGATTTTACACTCAGTAGGGGCTAGAAAATCGAAATTCTTTACTTATTGAAAACTCAGTATTCTTGGTATATAGAGGCTTTTTGTGAGGTGATACATTCATTTATATGATTTTTTAGCAGTTTGTAAGAAGTGAAGTAAACGTGATTTTACACTTACTGGGGGCTAGAAAATCGAATTTCCTGACTTGTTGAAAGCTTAGTATTCTTGGTATATATATATAGGCTTATTATGAGGTGATACATCCAATTATATGATTTTTAAGCAGTTTGAAAGAAGTGAAGAAAACGCGATTTTACACTTACTAGGGGCTAGAAAATCGAATTTCTTGTCTTTTTTAGACCTCAGTATTCTTTGAATATATAGGCTTATTATGACGTGAAACATCCATTTATGTGATTTTTATGCAGCTGGAAAGAAGTAAAGTAAACGCGATTTTACGCTCACTAGGGGCTAAAATATCGAATTTCTTGACTTGTTGAAAACTGAGTTTTCTTGGTATATAGATGCTTATTATGAGGTGATACATACATTTATATGATTTTTAAGCAGTTTGAAAGAAGTGAAGTAAACGCGATTTTACACTCACTAGGGGCTAGAAATTCGAATTTCTTGACTTGTTGAAAGCTTAGTATTCTTGGTATATATAGGCTTATTATGACGTGAAACGTCCCTTAAATGATTTTTAAGCAGCTTGAAAGAAGTGAAGTAAACGTGATTTTACTCTCACTAGGGGATAGAAAATTGAATTTCTTGACTTGTTGAAAACTCAATATTCTTGGTATATGTAGGCTTATAATGACGTGAAACATCCTTTTATGTGATTTTTAAGCAGTTTGAAAGAAGTGAAGTAAACGCGATTTTACACTCACTAGGGGCTAGAAAATCGAAATTCTTGACTTTTTGAAAGCTCAGTATTCTTGGTATATAGAGGCTTACTATGAGGTGATACATCCATTTATATGATTTTTAAGCAGTTTGAAATAAGTGAAGAAAACGCGATTTTACACTCACTAGGGGCTAGAAAATCGAATTTCTTGTCGTTTTGAGACCTCAGTATTCTTGGAATATATAGGCTTATTATTCTTGGTATATAGAGGCTTATAATGAGGTGATACATACATTTATATGATTTTTAAGCAGTTTGAAAGAAGTGAAGTAATTGCGATTTTACACTCACTAGGGGCTAGAAAATCGAATTTCTTGATTTTTTCAAAACTCAGTATTCTTGGTATATATAGGCTTATAATGACGTGAAACATCCATTTATATGATTTTTAAGCAGTTTGAAAGAAGTGAAGTAAACGCATTTTACACTCACTAGGGGCTAGAAAATCGAAATTCTTGACTTTTTGAAAACTTAGTATTCTTGGTATATATAGGCTTATTATGATGTGATACATCCATTTATATGATTTTTATGCAGTGTGAAATAAGTGAAGTAAACGCGATTTTACACTCACTAGGGGCTAGAAAATCGAATTTCTTGACTTGTTGAAATCTGAATATTCTTGGTATATAGAGGCTTATTATGTCGTGATACATCCATTTATATGATTTTTAAGCAGTTTAAAAGAAGTGATGTAAACGCGATTTTACACTCACTAGGGGCTAGAAAATCGAAATTCTTGACTTTTTGAAAACTTAGTATTCTTGGTATATAGAGGTGGTATTTTAAGGTGATACATCCATTTATATGATTTTTAAGCAGTTTGAAAGAAGTGAAGTAAACGCGATTTTACACTCACTAGGGGCTAGAAAATCGAATTTCTTGACTTGTTAAAAACTTAGTATTCTTGGTATATGTAGGCTTATTATGACGTGAAATATCCATTTATATGATTTTTATGCAGTTTGAAAGAAGTGCAGTAAACGCGATTTTACTCTCACTAGGGGCTAGAAAATTGAAATTCTTGACTTGTTAAAAACTCAATATTCTTGGTATATATAGGCTTATTATGAGGTGATACATCCATGTATATGATTTTTAAGCAGTTTGAAAGAAGTGAAGTAAACGCGATTTTACACATACTAGGGGCTAGAAAATCGAATTTCTTGACTTTTTGAAAACTCAGTATTCTTGGTATATAGAGGCTTATTATGAGGTGATACATCCATTTATATGATTTTTAAGCAGTTTGAAAGAAGTGAAGTAAACGCGATTTTACACTCACTAGGGTCTAGAAAATCTAATATCTTGACTTTTTGAAAACACAGTATTCTTGGTATATAGAGGCTTATTATGAGGTGATACATCCAATTATATGATTTTTAAGCAGTTTGAAAGAAGTGAAGAAAACGCGATTTTACACTCACTAGGGGCAAGAAGATCGAATTTCTTGTCTTTTTTAGACCTCAGTATTCTTGGAATATATAGGCTTATTATGACGTGAAACATCCATTTATGTGATTTTTATGCAGTTTGAAAGAAGTAAAGTAAACGCGATTTTACGCTCACTAGGGGCTAAAATATCGAATTTCTTGACTTGTTGAAAACTGAGTATTCTTGGTATATATAGGCTTATTATGACGTGAAACGTCCCTTTATATGATTTTTAAGCAGCTTGAAAGAAGTGAAGTAAACGTGATTTTACTCTCACTAGGGGATAGAAAATTGAATTTCTTGACTTGTTGAAAACTCAATATTCTTGGTATATGTAGGCTTATAATGACGTGAAACATCCTTTTATGTGATTTTTAAGCAGTTTGAAAGAAGTGAAGTAAACGCGATTTTACACTCACTAGGGGCTAGAAAATCGAAATTCTTGACTTTTTGAAAACTCAGTATTCTTGGTATATAGAGGCTTACTATGAGGTGATACATCCATTTATATGATTTTTAAGCAGTTTGAAATAAGTGAAGAAAACGCGATTTTACACTCACTAGGGGCTAGAAAATCGAATTTCTTGTCGTTTTGAGACCTCAGTATTCTTGGAATATATAGGCTTATTATTCTTGGTATATAGAGGCTTATAATGAGGTGATACATCCATTTATATGATTTTTAAGCAGTTTGAAAGAAGTGAAGTAATTGCGATTTTACACTACTAGGGGCTAGAAAATCGAATTTCTTGATTTTTTCAAAACTCAGTATTCTTGGTATATATAGGCTTATAATGACGTGAAACATCCATTTATATGATTTTTAAGCAGTTTGAAAGAAGTGAAGTAAACGCATTTTACACTCACTAGGGGCTAGAAAATCGAAATTCTTGACTTTTTGAAAACTTAGTATTCTTGGTATATATAGGCTTATTATGATGTGATACATCCATTTATATGATTTTTATGCAGTGTGAAATAAGTGAAGTAAACGCGATTTTACACTCACTAGGGGCTAGAAAATCGAATTTCTTGACTTGTTGAAATCTGAATATTCTTGGTATATAGAGGCTTATTATGTCGTGATACATGCATTTATATGATTTTTAAGCAGTTTAAAAGAAGTGATGTAAACGCGATTTTACACTCACTAGGGGCTAGAAAATCGAAATTCTTGACTTTTTGAAAACTTAGTATTCTTGGTATATAGAGCCATATTTTGAGGTGATACATCCATTTATATGATTTTTAAGCAGTTTGAAAGAAGTGAAGTAAACGCGATTTTACACTCACTAGGGGCTAGAAAATCGAATTTCTTGACTTGTTAAAAACTTAGTATTCTTGGTATATGTAGGCTTATTATGACGTGAAATATCCATTTATATGATTTTTATGCAGTTTGAAAGAAGTGCAGTAAACGCGATTTTACTCTCACTAGGGGCTAGAAAATTGAAATTCTTGACTTGTTAAAAACTCAATATTCTTGGTATATATAGGCTTATTATGAGGTGATACATCCATGTATATGATTTTTAAGCAGTTTGAAAGAAGTGAAGTAAACGCGATTTTACACATACTAGGGGCTAGAAAATCGAATTTCTTGACTTTTTGAAAACTCAGTATTCTTGGTATATAGAGGCTTATTATGAGGTGATACATCCATGTATATGATTTTTAAGCAGTTTGAAAGAAGTGAAGAAAACGCGATTTTACACTCACTAGGGGCTAGAAGATCGAATTTCTTGTCTTTTTTAGACCTCAGTATTCTTGGAATATATAGGCTTATTATGACGCGAAACATCCATTTATGTGATTTTTATGCAGTTTGAAAGAAGTAAAGTAAACGCGATTTTACGCTCACTAGGGGCTAAAATATCGAATTTCTTGACTTGTTGAAAACTGAGTATTCTTGGTATATAGATGCTTATTATGAGGTGATACATACATTTATATGATTTTTAAGCAGTTTGAAAGAAGTGAAGTAAACGTGATTTTACTCTCACTAGGGGGTAGAAAATTGAATTTCTTGACTTGTTGAAAACTCAATATTCTTGGTATATGTAGGCTTATAATGACGTGAAACATCCTTTTATATGATTTTTAAGCAGTTTGAAAGCAGTGAAGTAAACGCGATTTTACACTCACTAGGGGCTAGAAAATCGAAATTCTTGACTTTTTGAAAACTTAGTATTCTTGGTATATATAGGCTTATTATGAGGTGGTACATCCATTTATATGATTTTTAAGCAGTTTGAAAGAAGTGAAGTAAACGCGATTTTACACTCACTGGGGGATAGAAAATCGAATACCTTGACCATTTGAAATCTGAATTTTCTTGGTATATAGAGGCTTATTATGAGGTGAATCATCCATTTATATGATTTTTAAGCAGTTTGAAAGAAGTGAAGTAAACGCGAATTTACACTCACTAGGGGTTAGAAAATCGAATTTCTTGAATTTTTAAAAACTCAGTATTCTTGGTATATATAGGCTTATAATGACGTGATACATCCATTTATATGATTTTTAAACAGTTTGAAATAAGTGAAGAAAACGCGATTTTACACTCACTAGGGGCTAGAAAATCGAATTTCTTGTCTTCTTGAGACCTCAGTATTCTTGGAATATATATGCTTATTATGACGTGAAACATCCATTTATATGATTTTTATGCAGTTTGAAAGAAGTAAAGTAAACGCGATTTTACGCTCACCAGGGGCTAAAATATCGAATTTCTTGACTTGTTGAAAACTGAGTTTTCCTGGTATATAGATGCTTATTATGAGGTGATACATACATTTATATGATTTTTAAGCGGTTTGAAAGAAGTGAAGTAAACGTGATTTTACACTCACTAGGGGCTAGAAAATCGAATTTCTTGACTTTATGAAAACTCTGTATTCTTGTATATATAGGCTTATAATGAAGTGAAACATCTATTTATATGATTTTAAGCAGTTTGAAAGAAGAGAAGTAAACGCGATTTTACACTCACTAGGGGCTAGAAAATTGAAATTCTTGACTTGTTAAAAACTCAATATTCTTGGTATATATAGGCTTATTATGAGGTGATACATCCATGTATATGATTTTTAAGCAGTTTGAAAGAAGTGAAGTAAACGCGATTTTACACTCACTAGGGGCTAGAAAATCGAAATTCTTGACTTTTTGAAAACTTAGTATTCTTGGTATATAGAGGCTTATTATGAGGTGATACATCCATTTATATGGTTTTTAAGCAGTTTGAAAGAAGTGAAGTAAACGCGATTTTACACTCACTAAGGGCTAGAAAATCGAATTTCTTGACTTGTTAAAAACTTAGTATTCTTGGTATATATAGGCTTATTATGACGTGAAATATCCATTTATATGATTTTTATGAGTTTGAAAGAAGTGAAGTAAACGCGATTTTACACTCACTAGGGGCTAGAAAATTGAAATTCTTGACTTGTTAAAAACTCAATATTCTTGGTATATATAGGCTTATTATGAGGTGATACATCCATGTATATGATTTTTAAGCAGTTTGAAAGAAGTGAAGTAAACGCGATTTTACACTCACTAGGGGCTAGAAAATCGAATTTCTTGACTTTTTGAAAACTCAGTATTCTTGGTATATAGAGGCTTATTATGAGGTGATACATCCATTTACATGATTTTTAAGCAGTTTGAAAGAAGTGAAGTAAACGCGATTTTACACTCACTAGGGGCTAGAAAATCGAATTTCTTGACTTTTTGAAAACTCAGTATTCTTGGTATATAGAGGCTTATTATGAGGTGATACATCCATTTACATGATTTTTAAGCAGTTTGAAAGAAGTGAAGTAAACGCGATTTTACACTCACTAGGGGCTAGAAAATCGAATATCTTGAATTTTTGAAAACACAGTATTCTTGGTATATAGAGGCTTATTATGAGGTGATACATCCAATTATATGATTTTTAAGTAGTTTGAAAGAAGTGAAGAAAACGCGATTTTACACTCACTAGGGGCTAGAAAATCGAATTTCTTGTCTTTTTTAGACCTCAGTATTCTTGGAATATATAGGCTTATTATGACGTGAAACATCCATTTATATGATTTTTAAGCAGTTTGAAAGAAGTGAAGTAAACGCGATTTTACACTCACTGGGGGATAGAAAATCGAATATCTTGACTTGTTGAAATCTGAATTTTCTTGGTATATAGAGGCTTATTATGAGGTGAATCATCCATTTATATGATTTTTAAGCAGTTTGAAAGAAGTGAAGTAAACGCGATTTTACACTCACTAGGGGCTAGAAAATCGAATTTCTTGTCTTTTTGAGACCTCAGTATTCTTGGAATATATATGCTTATTATGACGTGAAACATCCATTTATATAATTTTTATGCAGTTTGAAAGAAGTAAAGTAAACGCGATTTTACGGTCACCAGGGGCTAAAATATCGAATTTCTTGATTTGTTGAAAACTGAGTTTTCTTGGTATATAGATGCTTATTATGAGGTGATACATACATTTATATGATTTTTAAGCGGTTTGAAAGAAGTGAAGTAAACGTGATTTTACACCCACTAGGGGCTAGAAAATCGAATTTCTTGACTTTATGAAAACTCTGTATTCTTGTATATATAGGCTTATAATCAAGTGAAACATCCATTTATATGATTTTTAAGCAGTTTGAAAGAAGAGAAGTAAACGCGATTTTACACTCAGTAGGGGCTAGAAAATCGAAATTCTTTACTTATTGAAAACTCAGTATTCTTGGTATATAGAGGCTTTTTGTGAGGTGATACATTCATTTATATGATTTTTAAGCAGTTTGTAAGAAGTGAAGTAAACGCGATTTTACACTCACTAGGGGCTAGAAAATCGAATATCTTGACTTTTTGAAAACACAGTATTCTTGGTATATAGAGGCTTATTATGAGGTGATACATCCAATTATATGATTTGTAAGCAGTTTGAAAGAAGTGAAGAAAACGCGATTTTACACTCACTAGGGGCTAGAAGATCGAATTTCTTGTCTTTTTTAGACCTCAGTATTCTTGGAATATATAGGCTTATTATGACGTGAAACATCCATTTATGTGATTTTTATGCAGTTTGAAAGAAGTAAAGTAAACGCGATTTTACGCTCACTAGGGGTAAAATATCGAATTTCTTGACTTGTTGAAAACTGAGTTTTCTTGGTATATAGATGCTTATTATGAGGTGATACATACATTTATATGATTTTTAAGCAGTTTGAAAGAAGTCAAGTAAACGTGATTTTACTCTCACTAGGGGCTAGAAAATTGAATTTCTTGACTTGTTGAAAACTCAATATTCTTGGTATATGTAGGCTTATAATGACGTGAAACATCCTTTTATATGATTTTTAAGCAGTTTGAAAGAAGTGAAGTAAACGCGATTTTACACTCACTAGGGGCTAGAAAATCGAAATTCCTGACTTTTCGAAAACTTAGTATTCTTGGTATATATAGGCTTATTATGAGGGTATACATCCATTTATATGATTTTTAAGCAGTTTGAAAGAAGTGAAGTAAACGCGATTTTACAGTCACTGGGGGCTAGAAAATCGAATTTCTTGACTTGTTGAAATCTGAATATTCTTGGTATATAGAGGCTTATAATGACGTGATACATCCATTTATATGATTTTTAAGCATTTTGAAAGAAGTGAAGTAAACGCGATTTTACACTCACTAGGGGCTGGAAAATCGAATTTCTTGAGTTTTTGAAAACTCAGTATTCTTGGTATATAGAGGCTTACTATGAGGTGATACATCCATTTATATGATTTTTAAGCAGTTTGAAATAAGTGAAGAAAACGCGATTTTACACTCACTAGGGGCTAGAAAATCGAATTTCTTGTCGTTTTGAGACCTCAGTATTCTTGGAATATATAGGCTTATTATTCTTGGTATATAGAGGCTTATAATGAGGTGATACATCCATTTATATGATTTTTAAGCAGTTTGAAAGAAGTGAAGTAAACGCGATTTTACACTCACTAGGGGCTAGAAAATCGAATTTCTTGATTTTTTCAAAACTCAGTATTCTTGGTATATATAGGCTTATAATGACGTGAAACATCCATTTATATGATTTTTAAGCAGTTTGAAAGAAGTGAAGTAAACGCATTTTTACACTCACTAGGGGCTAGAAAATCGAAATTCTTGACTTTTTGAACACTTAGTATTCTTGGTATATAGAGGCTTATTATGTCGTGATACATCCATTTATATGATTTTTAAGCAGTTTAAAAGAAGTGATGTAAACGCGATTTTACACACACTAGGGGCTAGAAAATCGAAATTCTTGACTTTTTGAAAACTTAGTATTCTTGGTATATAGATGCTTATTATGAGGTGATACATACATTTATATGATTTTTAAGCAGTTTGAAAGAAGTCAAGTAAACGTGATTTTACTCTCACTAGGGGCTAGAAAATTGAATTTCTTGACTTGTTGAAAACTCAATATTCTTGGTATATGTAGGCTTATAATGACGTGAAACATCCTTTTATATGATTTTTAAGCAGTTTGAAAGAAGTGAAGTAAACGCGATTTTACACTCACTAGGGGCTAGAAAATCGAAATTCCTGACTTTTCGAAAACTTAGTATTCTTGGTATATATAGGCTTATTATGAGGTTATACATCCATTTATATGATTTTTAAGCAGTTTGAAAGAAGTGAAGTAAACGCGATTTTACAGTCACTGGGGGCTAGAAAATCGAATTTCTTGACTTGTTGAAATCTGAATATTCTTGGTATATAGAGGCTTATAATGACGTGATACATCCATTTATATGATTTTTAAGCATTTTGAAAGAAGTGAAGTAAACGCGATTTTACACTCACTAGGGGCTGGAAAATCGAATTTCTTGAGTTTTTGAAAACTCAGTATTCTTGGTATATAGAGGCTTACTATGAGGTGATACATCCATTTATATGATTTTTAAGCAGTTTGAAATAAGTGAAGAAAACGCGATTTTACACTCACTAGGGGCTAGAAAATCGAATTTCTTGTCGTTTTGAGACCTCAGTATTCTTGGAATATATAGGCTTATTATTCTTGGTATATAGAGGCTTATAATGAGGTGATACATCCATTTATATGATTTTTAAGCAGTTTGAAAGAAGTGAAGTAAACGCGATTTTACACTCACTAGGGGCTAGAAAATCGAATTTCTTGATTTTTTCAAAACTCAGTATTCTTGGTATATATAGGCTTATAATGACGTGAAACATCCATTTATATGATTTTTAAGCAGTTTGAAAGAAGTGAAGTAAACGCATTTTTACACTCACTAGGGGCTAGAAAATCGAAATTCTTGACTTTTTGAACACTTAGTATTCTTGGTATATAGAGGCTTATTATGTCGTGATACATCCATTTATATGATTTTTAAGCAGTTTAAAAGAAGTGATGTAAACGCGATTTTACACACACTAGGGGCTAGAAAATCGAAATTCTTGACTTTTTGAAAACTTAGTATTCTTGGTATATAGAGGCTTATTTTGAGGTGATACATCCATTTATATGATTTTTAAGCAGTTTGAAAGAAGTGAAGTAAACGCGATTTTACACTCACTAGGGGCTAGAAAATCGAATTTCTTGACTTGTTGAAAGCTTAGTATTCTTGGTATATATAGGCTTATTATGACGTGAAACGTCCCTTAAATGATTTTTAAGCAGCTTGAAAGAAGTGAAGTAAACGTGATTTTACTCTCACTAGGGGATAGAAAATTGAATTTCTTGACTTGTTGAAAACTCAATATTCTTGGTATATGTAGGCTTATAATGACGTGAAACATCCTTTTATGTGATTTTTAAGCAGTTTGAAAGAAGTGAAGTAAACGCGATTTTACACTCACTAGGGGCTAGAAGAAATTCTTGACTTTTTGAAAACTCAGTATTCTTGGTATATAGAGGCTTACTATGAGGTGATACATCCATTTATATGATTTTTAAGCAGTTTGAAATAAGTGAAGAAAACGCGATTTTACACTCACTAGGGGCTAGAAAATCGAATTTCTTGTCGTTTTGAGACCTCAGTATTCTTGGAATATATAGGCTTATTATTCTTGGTATATAGAGGCTTATAATGAGGTGATACATCCATTTATATGATTTTTAAGCAGTTTGAAAGAAGTGAAGTAATTGCGATTTTACACTCACTAGGGTCTAGAAAATCGAATTTCTTGATTTTTTCAAAACTCAGTATTCTTGGTATATATAGGCTTATAATGACGTGAAACATCCATTTATATGATTTTTAAGCAGTTTGAAAGAAGTGAAGTAAACGCATTTTACACTCACTAGGGGCTAGAAAATCGAAATTCTTGACTTTTTGAAAACTTAGTATTCTTGGTATATATAGGCTTATTATGATGTGATACATCCATTTATATGATTTTTATGCAGTGTGAAATAAGTGAAGTAAACGCGATTTTACACTCACTAGGGGCTAGAAAATCGAATTTCTTGACTTGTTGAAATCTGAATATTCTTGGTATATAGAGGCTTATTATGTCGTGATACATCCATTTATATGATTTTTAAGCAGTTTAAAAGAAGTGATGTAAACGCGATTTTACACTCACTAGGGGCTAGAAAATCGAAATTCTTGACTTTTTGAAAACTTAGTATTCTTGGTATATAGAGGTGGTATTTTAAGGTGATACATCCATTTATATGATTTTTAAGCAGTTTGAAAGAAGTGAAGTAAACGCGATTTTACACTCACTAGGGGCTAGAAAATCGAATTTCTTGACTTGTTAAAAACTTAGTATTCTTGGTATATGTAGGCTTATTATGACGTGAAATATCCATTTATATGATTTTTATGCAGTTTGAAAGAAGTGCAGTAAACGCGATTTTACTCTCACTAGGGGCTAGAAAATTGAAATTCTTGACTTGTTAAAAACTCAATATTCTTGGTATATATAGGCTTATTATGAGGTGATACATCCATGTATATGATTTTTAAGCAGTTTGAAAGAAGTGAAGTAAACGCGATTTTACACATACTAGGGGCTAGAAAATCGAATTTCTTGACTTTTTGAAAACTCAGTATTCTTGGTATATAGAGGCTTATTATGAGGTGATACATCCATTTATATGATTTTTAAGCAGTTTGAAAGAAGTGAAGTAAACGCGATTTTACACTCACTAGGGTCTAGAAAATCTAATATCTTGACTTTTTGAAAACACAGTATTCTTGGTATATAGAGGCTTATTATGAGGTGATACATCCAATTATATGATTTTTAAGCAGTTTGAAAGAAGTGAAGAAAACGCGATTTTACACTCACTAGGGGCAAGAAGATCGAATTTCTTGTCTTTTTTAGACCTCAGTATTCTTGGAATATATAGGCTTATTATGACGTGAAACATCCATTTATGTGATTTTTATTCAGTTTGAAAGAAGTGAAGTAAACGCGATTTTACACTCACTAGGGGCTAGAAAATCGAAATTCTTGACTTTTTGAAAACTCAGTATTCTTGGTATATAGAGGCTTACTATGAGGTGATACATCCATTTATATGATTTTTAAGCAGTTTGAAAGAAGTGAAGTAAACGTGATTTTACACTCACTAGGGGCTAGAGAATCGAATCTCTTGACTTGTTGAAAACTTAGTATTCTTGGTAGATATAGGCTTATTATGACGTGAAACATCCATTTATATGATTTTTATGCAGTTTTAAAAAAGTGAAGTAAACGCGATTTTACTCTCACTAGGGGATAGAAAATTGAATTTCTTTACTTGTTGAAAACTCAATATTCTTAGTATATGTAGGCTTATAATGACGTGAAACATCCTTTTATATGATTTTTAAGCAGTTTGAAAGAAGTGAAGTAAACGCGATTTTACACTCACTAGGGGCTAGAAAATCGAAATTCTTGACTTTTGAAAACTTAGTATTCTTGATATATAGAGGCTTATTATGAGGTGATACATCCATTTATATGATTTTTAAGCAGTTTGAAACAAGTGAAGTAAACGCGATTATACACTCACTAGGGGCTAAAAAATCGAATTTCAAGACTTGTTAAAAACTTAGTATTCTTGGTATATATAGGCTTATTATGACGTGAAACATCCATTTATATGATTTTTATGCAGTTTGAAAAAGTGAAGTAAACGCGATTTTACTCTCACTAGGGGCTAGAAAATTGAATTTCTTTACTTGTTGAAAACTCAATATTCTTGGTATATGTAGGCTTATAATGACGTGAAACATCCTTTTATATGATTTTTAAGCAGTTTGAAAGAAGTGAAGTAAACGCGATTTTACACTCACTAGGGGATAGAAAATCGAAATTCTTGACTTTTTGAAAACTTAGTATTCTTGATATATAGAGGCTTATTATGAGGTGATACATCCATTTATATGATTTTTAAGCAGTTTGAAACTAGTGAAGTAAACGCGATTATACACTCACTAGGGGCTAAAAAATCGAATTTCTTGACTTGTTAAAAACTTAGTATTCTTGGTATATATAGGCTTATTATGACGTATAACATGCATTTATATGATTTTTATGCAGTTTGAAAGAAGTGAAGTAAACGCGATTTTACTCTCACAAGGGGCTAGAAAATTGAATTTCTTGACTTGTTGAAAACTCAATATTCTTGGTATATGTAGGCTTATAATGACGTGAAACATCCTTTTAAGCAGTTTGAAAGAAGTGAAGTAAACGTGATTTTACACTCACTAGGGGCTAGAAAATCGAAATTCTTGACTTTTACAAATTTTAGTATTCTTGGTATATATAGGCTTATTATGAGGTGATACATACATCCATTTATATGATTTTTTCGAAGTTTGAAAGAAGTGTGGAAAGCGTGATTTTACACTCACTAGGGGCTAGAAAATCGAATTTCTGCCTTGTTGAAAACTCAATATTCTTGGTATAAAAAGCTTATTATGATGTGATACACCCATTTATGATTTTTACTTAGTTTGAAACAAGTGAAGTAAACGCGATTTTACACTCACTAGGGGCTAGAAAATCGATTTTCTTGACTTTTTGAAAACTCAGTATTCTTGGTATATAGAGGCTTATTATGAGGTGATACATCCATTTATATGATTTTTAAGCAGTTTGAAAGAAGTGAAGTAAACGCGATTTTACACTCACTAGGGGCTAGAAAATCGAATTTCTGTACTTGTTGAAAACTCAATATTCTTTCTATATATAGGCTTATTATGACGTGAAACATCCATTTATATGATTTTTTCGAAGTTTGAAAGAATTGTGGAAAGCGTGATTTTACACTCACTAGGGGCTAGAAATTTGAATTTCTTGACTTTTAAAAACTCAGTATTCTTGGTATATAGAGGCTTATTATGAGGTCATTCTTCCATTTATATGATTTTTAAGCAGTTTGAAAGAAGTAAAGTAAACGCGATTTTACAGTTACTAGGGGCAAGAAAATCGAATTTCTTGACTTTTTGAAAACTCAGTATTCTTGGTATATAGAGGCTTATTATGAGGTGATACATCCATTTATAAGATTTTTAAGCAGTTTGAAAGAAGTGAAGTAAACGCGATTTTACACTCACTAGGAGCTTGAAAATCGTAATTCTTGACTTTTTGAAAACTTAGTATTCTTGGTATATAGAGGCTTATTATGAGGTGATACATCCATTTATATGATTTTTAAACAGTTTGAAAGTAGTAAAGTAAACGCGATTTTACGCTCACTAGGGGCTAAAATATCGAATTTCTTGACTTGTTGAAAACTGAGTTTTCTTGGTATATAGATGCTTATTATGAGGTGATACATACATTTATATGATTTTTAAGCAGTTTGAAAGATGTGAAGTAAACGTGATTTTACTCTCACTAGGGGCTAGAAAATTGAATTTCTTGACTTGTTGAAAACTCAATATTCTTGGTATATGTAGGCTTATAATGACGTGAAACATCCACTTATATGATTTTTAAGCATTTTGAAAGAAGTGAAATAAACGCGATTTTACACTCACTAGGGGCTAGAAAATCGAATTTCTTGTTTTTTTGAAAACTTAGTATTCTTGGTATATATAGGCTTATTATGAGGTGATACATCCATTTATATGATTTTTAAGCAGTTTGAAAGAAGTGAAGTAAACGCGATTTTACACTCACTGGGGGATAGAAAATCGAATATCTTGACATGTTGAAATCTGAATATTCTTGGTATATAGAGGCTTATTATGAGGTGAATCATCCATTTATATGATTTTTAAGCAGTTTGAAAGAAGTGAAGTAAACGCGATTTTACACTCACTAGGGGTTAGAAAATCGAATTTCTTGAATTTTTAAAAACTCAGTATTCTTGGTATATATAGGCTTATAATGACGTGATACATCCACTTATATGATTTTTAAGCATTTTGAAAGAAGTGAAATAAACGCGATTTTACACTCACTAGGGGCTAGAAAATCGAATTTCTTGACTTTTTGAAAACTCAATATTCTTGCTATATATATATGCATATAATGACGTAAAACATCCATTTATATGATTTTTAAGCAGTTTGAAAGAAGTGAAGTAAACGCGATTTTACACTCACTAGGGGCTAGAAATTCGAATTTCTTGACTTGTTGAAAACTTAGTATTCTTGGTATATATAGGCTTATAATGACGTGAAACGTCCCTTTATATGATTTTTAAGCAGCTTGAAAGAAGTGAAGTAAACGTGATTTTACTCTCACTAGGGGCTAGAAAATTGAATTTCTTGACTTGTTGAAAACTCAATATTCTTGGTATATGTAGGCTTATAATGACGTGAAACATCCTTTTATATGATTTTTAAGCAGTTTGAAAGAAGTGAAGTAAACGCGATTTTACACTCACTAGGGGCTAGAAAATCGAAATTCTTGTCGTTTTGAGACCTCAGTATTCTTGGAATATATAGGCTTATTATTCTTGGTATATAGAGGCTTATAATGAGGTGAAACATCCATTTATATGATTTTTTCGAAGTTTGAAAGAAGTGTGGAAAGCGTGATTTTACACTCACTAGGGGCTAGAAATTTGAATTTCTTGACTTTTAAAAACTCAGTATTCTTGGTATATAGAGGCTTATTATGAGGTCATTCATCCATTTATATGATTTTTAAGCAGTTTGAAAGAAGTGAAGTAAACGCGATTTTACAGTTACTAGGGGCAAGAAAATCGAATTTCTTGACTTTTTGAAAACTCAAAATTCTTGGTATATAGAGGCTTATTATGAGGTGATACATCCATTTATAAGATTTTTAAGCAGTTTGAAAGAAGTGAAGTAAACGCGATTTTACACTCACTAGGAGCTTGAAAATCGTAATTCTTAACTTTTTGAAAACTTAGTATTCTTGGTATATAGAGGCTTATTATGAGGTGATACATCCATTTATATGATTTTTAAACAGTTTGAAAGTAGTAAAGTAAACGCGATTTTACGCTCGCTAGGGGCTAAAATATCGAATTTCTTGACTTGTTGAAAACTGAGTTTTCTTGGTATATAGATGCTTATTATGAGGTGATACATACATTTATATGATTTTTAAGCAGTTTGAAAGATGTGAAGTAAACGTGATTTTACTCTCACTAGGGGCTAGAAAATTGAATTTCTTGACTTGTTGAAAACTCAATATTCTTGGTATATGTAGGCTTATAATGACGTGAAACATCCACTTATATGATTTTTAAGCATTTTGAAAGAAGTGAAATAAACGCGATTTTACACTCACTAGGGGCTAGAAAATCGAATTTCTTGACTTTTTGAAAACTTAGTAATCTTTGGTATATATAGGCTTATTATGATGTGATACATCCATTTATATGATTTTTAAGCAGTTTGAAAGAAGTGAAGTAAACGCGATTTTACACTCACTGGGGGATAGAAAATCGAATATCTTGACATGTTGAAATCTGAATATTCTTGGTATATAGAGGCTTATTATGAGGTGAATCATCCATTTATATGATTTTTAAGCAGTTTGAAAGAAGTGAAGTAAACGCGATTTTACACTCACTAGGGGTTAGAAAATCGAATTTCTTGAATTTTTAAAAACTCAGTATTCTTGGTATATATAGGCTTATTATGAGGTGATACATCCATTTATATGATTTTTAAGCAGTTTGAAAGAAGTGAAGTAAACGCGATTTTACACTCACTGGGGGATAGAAAATCGAATATCTTGACATGTTGAAATCTGAATATTCTTGGTATATAGAGGCTTATTATGACGTGAAACATCCATTTATATGATTTTTATGCAGTTTGAAAGAAGTAAAGTAAACGCGATTTTACGCTCACTAGGGGCTAAAATATCGAATTTGTTGACTTGTTGACAACTGAGTTTTCTTGGTATACAGATGCTTATTATGAGGTGATACATTCATTTATATGACTTTTAAGCAGTTTGAAAGAAGTGAAGTAAACGCGATTTTACACTCACTAGGGGCTAACAAATCGAATTTCTTGACTTGTAGAAAACTGAATATTCTTGGTATATAGAGGCTTATTATGACGTGATACATCCATTTATATGATTTTTAAGCAGTTTGAAAGAAGTAATGTAAACGCGATTTTACACTCACTAGGGGCTAGAAAATCGAAATTCTTGACTTTTTGAAAACTTAGTATTCTTTATATAGAGGCTTATTATGAGGTGATACATCCAGTTATATGATTTTTAAGCAGTTTGAAAGAAGTGAAGTAAACGCGATTTTACACTCACTAGGGGCTAGAAAATCGAATTCCATGATATTTAAAAACTCAGTATTCTTGGTATATATAGGCTTATAATGACGTGAAACATCCATTTATTTGATTTTTATGCAGTTTGAAAGAAGTGAAGTAAACGCGATTTTACACTCACTAGGGGCTAGAAAATCGAAATTCTTGACTTTTTGAAAACTCAGTATTCTTGGTATATAGAGGGTTTTTATGAGGTGATACATTCATTTATATGATTTTTAAGCAGTTTGAAAGAAGTGAAGTAAACGTGATTTTACACTCACTAGGGGCTAGAGAATCGAATTTCTTGACTTGTTGAAAACTTAGTATTCTTGGTATATAGAGGCTTATAATGACGTGAAACATCCTTTTATATGATTTTTAAGCAGTTGGAAAGAAGTGAAGTAAACGCGATTTTACACTCACTAGGGGCTAGAAAATCGAAATTTTTGACTTTTTGAAAACTTAGTATTCTTGGTATATATAGGCTTATTATGAGGTGATACATCCATTTATATGATTTTTAAGCAGTTTGAAAGAAGTGAAGTAAACGCGATTTTACACTCACTAGGGGCTAGAAAATCGAATTTCTTGAATTTTTAAAAACTCAGTATTCTTGGTATATATAGGCTTATAATGACGTGATACATTCACTTATATGATTTTTAAGCATTTTGAAAGAAGTGAAATAAACGCGATTTTACACTCACTAGGGGCTAGAAAATCGAATTTCTTGACTTTTTGAAAACTCAATATTCTTGCTATATATATATATATATATATATATATATATATATATATATATGCATATAATGACGTAAAACATCCATTTATATGATTTTTAAGCAGTTTGAAAGAAGTGAAGTAAACGCGATTATACACTCACTAGGGGCTAGAAAATCGAAATTCTTGACTTTTACAAATTTTAGTATTCTTGGTATATATGGGCTTATTATGAGGTGATACATCCATTTATATGATTTTTTCGAAGTTTGAAAGAAGTGTGGAAAGCGTGATTTTACACTCACTAGGGGCTAGAAAATCGAATTTCCTGCCTTGTTGAAAACTCAATATTCTTGGTATAAAAGGCTTATTATGATGTGATACACCCATTTATGATTTTTACTTAGTTTGGAACAAGTGAAGTAAACGCGATTTTACACTCACTAGGGGCTAGAAAATCGATTTTCTTGACTTTTTGAAAACTCAGTATTCTTGGTATATAGAGGCTTATTATGAGGTGATACATCCATTTATATGATTTTTAAGCAGTTTGAAAGAAGTGAAGTAAACGCGATTTTACACTCACTAGGGGCTAGAAAATCGAATTTCTGGACTTGTTGAAAACTCAATATTCTTTATATATATAGGCTTATTATGACGTGAAACATCCATTTATATGATTTTTTCGAAGTTTGAAAGAAGTGTGGAAAGCGTGATTATACACTCACTAGGGGCTAGAAAATTGAATTTCTTGACTTTTAAAAACTCAGTATTCTTGGTATATAGAGGCTTATTATGAGTTCAATCATCCATTTATATGATTTTTAAGCAGTTTGAAAGAAGTGAAGTAAACGCGATTTTACAGTCAGTAGGGGCAAGAAAATCGAATTTCTTGACTTTTTGAAAACTCAGTAATCTTGGTATATAGAGGCTTATTATGAGGTGATACGTCCATTTATAAGATTTTTAAGCAGTTTGAAAGAAGTGAAGTAAACGCGATTTTACACTCACTAGGGGCTAGAAAATCGAATTTCTTGACTTTTTGAAAACTCAATATTCTTGCTATATATATGCATATAATGACGTGAAACATCCATTTATATGATTTTTAAGCAGTTTGAAAGAACTGAAGTAAACGCGATTTTACACCCACTAGGGGCTAGAAAATCGAAATTCTTGACTTTTACAAATTTTGGTATTCTTTGTATATATAGGCTTATTATGAGGTGATAGATCCATTTATATGATTTTTAAGCAGTTTGAAAGAGGTGAAGAAAACGCGATTTTACACTCACTAGGGGCTAAAAAATCGAATTTCTTGTCTTTTTGAGACCTCAGTATTCTTGGTATATATAGGCTTATTATGACGTGAAACATCCATTTATATGATTTTTATGCAGTTTGAAAGAAGTGAAGTAAACGCGATTTTACTCTCACAAGGGGCTAGAAAATCGAATTTGTTGACTTGTTGAAAACTGAGTTTTCTTGGTATACAGATGCTTATTATGAGGTGATACATACATTTATATGACTTTTAAGCAGTTTGAAAGAAGTGAAGTAAACGCGATTTTACACTCACTAGGGGCTAACAAATCGAAATTCTTGACTTGTTGAAAACTGAATATTCTTGGTATATAGAGGCTTATTATGACGTGATACATCCATTTATATGATTTTTAAGCAGTTTGAAAGAAGTGAAGTAAACGCGATTTTACACTCACTAGGGGCTAGAAAATCGAATTCCTTGATATTTAAAAACTCAGTATTCTTGGTATATATAGGCTTATAATGACGTGAAACATCCATTTATTTGATTTTTATGCAGTTTGAAAGAAGTGAAGTAAACGCGAGATTACACTCACTAGAGGCTAGAAAATCGAAATTCTTGACTTTTTGAAGACTCAGTGTTCTTGGTATATAGAGGGTTTTTATGAGGTGATACATTCATTTATATGATTTTTAAGCAGTATGAAAGAAGTGAAGTAAACGTGATTTTACACTCACTAGGGGCTAGAGAATCGAATTTCTTGACTTGTTGAAAACTTAGTATTCTTGGTAGATATAGGCTTATTATGACGTGAAACATCCATTTATATGATTTTTATGCAGTTTGAAAAAAGTGAAGTAAACGCGATTTTACTCTCACTAGGGGCTAGAAAATTGAATTTCTTTACTTGTTGAAAACTCAATATTCTTGGTATATGTAGGCTTATAATGACGTGAAACATCCTTTTATATGATTTTTAAGCAGTTTGAAAGAAGTGAAGTAAACGCGATTTTACACTCACTAGGGGCTAGAAAATCGAAATTCTTGACTTTTTGAAAACTTAGTATTCTTGATATATAGAGGCTTATTATGAGGTGATACATCCATTTATATGATTTTTATGCAGTTTGAAAGAAGTGAAGTAAACGCGATTATACACTCACTAGGGGCTAGAAAATTGAATTTCTTGACTTGTTGAAAACTCAATATTCTTGGTATATGTAGGCTTATAATGACGTGAAACATCCTTTTAAGCAGTTTGAAAGAAGTGAAGTAAACGCGATTTTACACTCACTAGGGGCTAGAAAATCGAAATTCTTGACTTTTACAAATTTTAGTATTCTTGGTATATATAGGCTTATTATGAGGTGATACATCCATTTATATGATTTTTTCGAAGTTTGAAAGAAGTGTGGAAAGCGTGATTTTACACTCACTAGGGGCTAGAAAATCGAATTTTCTGCCTTGTTGAAAACTCAATATTCTTGGTATAACAAGGTTACTATGATGTGATACACCCATTTATGATTTTTACTTAGTTTGAAACAAGTGAAGTAAACGCGATTTTACACTCACTAGGGGCTAGAAAATCGATTTTCTTGACTTTTTGAAAACTCAGTATTCTTGGTATATAGAGGCTTATTATGAGGTGATACATCCAGTTATATGATTTTTAAGCAGTTTGAAAGAAGTGAAGTAAACGCGATTTTACACTCACTAGGGGCTAGAAAATCGAATTTCTGGACTTGTTGAAAACTCAATATTCTTTCTATATATAGGCTTATTATGACGTGAAACATCCATTTATATGATTTTTTCGAAGTTTGAAAGAAGTAAAGTAAACGCGATTTTACAGTTACTAGGGGCAAGAAAATCGAATTTCTTGACTTTTTGAAAACTCAGTATTCGTGGAATATAGAGGCTTTTTATGAGGTGATACATCCATTTATAAGATTTTTAAGCAGTTTGAAAGAAGTGAAGTCAACGCGATTTTACACCCACTAGGAGCTTGAAAATCGTAATTCTTGACTTTTGGAAAACTTAGTATTCTTGGTATATAGAGGCTTATTATGAGGTGATACATCCATTTATATGATTTTTAAGCGGTTTGAAAGAGGTGAAGTAAACGTGATTTTACTCTCACTAGGGGCTAGAAAAATGAATTTCTTGACTTGTTGAAAACTAAATATTCTTGGTATATGTAGGCTTATAATGACGTGAAACATCCTTTTATATGATTTTTAAGCAGTTTGAAAGAAGTGAAGTAAACGCGATTTTACACTCACTGGGGGATAGAAAATCGAATATCTTGACATGTTGAAATCTGAATATTCTTGGTATATAGAGGCTTATTATGAGGTGATACATCCATTTATGTGATTTTTAAGCAGTTAGTAAGAAGTGAAGTAAACGCGATTTTTCCTTCACTAGGGCTAGAAAATCGAATTTCTTGACTTGTTGAAAACTCAAAATTCTTGGTGTATAGAGGCTTATTATGGTGTGATACATCAATTTATTCGATTTTTACGCACTTTGAAAGAAGTGAAGTAAACGCGATTTTACACTCACTAGATGCTAGAAAATCGAATTTCATGACTTGTTGAAAACTCAATATTCTTGGTATATAGAGGCTTATTACGATGTGATACATCCATTTATTTGATTTTTAAGCAGTTTGAAAGAAGTAAAGTAAACGCGATTTTGCACTCACTAGGGGCTAGAAAATCGAATTACTTGACTTTTTGAAAACTCAGTATTCTTGGTATATAGAGGCTTATTATGAGGTGATACATCCATTTATATGATATTTAAGCAGTTTAAAAGAAGTGAAGTAAACGCGATTTTACACTCACTAGGGGCTAGAAAATCGAATTTCTTGACTTTTTGAAAACTCAGTATTCTTGGAATATATAGGCTTATAATGACGTGAAACATCCATTTAAATGATTTTTAAGCAGTTTGAAATAAGTGAAGAAAACGCGATTCTACATTCATTAGGGGCTAGAAAATCGAATTTCTTGTCTTTTTGAGACCTCAGTATTCTTGAAATATATGAGCTTATTATGACGTGAAACATCCATTTATATGATTTTTATGCAGTTTGAAAGAAGTAAAGTAAACGCGATTTTACGCTCACTAGGGGCTAAAATATCGAATTTCTTGACTTGTTGAAAACTGAGTTTTCTTGGTATATAGATGCTTATTATGAGGTGTTACATACATTTATATGATTTTTAAGCAGTTTGAAAGAAGTGAAGTAAACGTGATTTTACACTCACTAGGGGCTAGAAAATCGAATTTCTTGACTTTATGAAAACTCAGTATTCCTATATATATAGGCTTTTAATGACGTGAAACATCCATTTATATGATTTTTAAGCAGTTTGAAAGCAGAGAAGTAATCGCGATTCTACACTCACTAGAGGCTAGAAAATCGAAATTCTTGGCTTTTTGAAAACTCAATATTCATGGTATATGTAGGCTTATAATGAGGTGATACATCCATTTATATGATTTTTAAGCAGTTTGAAAGAGGTGAAGTAAACGCGATTTTACACTCACTAGGGGCTAGAAAATCGAAATTCTTGACTTTATGAAAACTTAGTATTCTTGGTATATATAGGCCTATTATGACGTGAAACATCCATTTATATGATTTTTATGCAGTTTGAAAGAAGTGAAGTAAATGCGATTTTACTCTCACTTGGGCCTAGAAAATTGAATTTCTTGACTTGTTGAAAACTCAATATTCTTGGTATATGTAGGCTTATAATGACGTGAAACATCCTTTTATATGATTTTTAAGAAGTTTGAAAGAAGTGAAGTAAACGCGATTTTACACACACTAGGGGCTAGAAAATCGAAATTCTTGACGTTTTGAAAACTTAGTATTCTTGGTATATATAGGCTTAATATGAGGTATTACATCCATTTATATGATTTTTAAGCAGTTTGAAGGAAGTGAAGTAAACGCGATTTTACACTCACTAGGGGCTAGAAAATCGAATTTCTTGACTTGTTGAAAACTGAATATTCTTGGTATATAGAGGCTTATTATGACGTTATACATACATTTATATGATTTTTAAGTAGTTTGAAAGAAGCGATGTAAACGCGATTTTACACTCACTAGGGGCTACAAAATCGAAATTCTTGACTTTTTGAAAACATAGTATTCTTGGTATATAGAGGCTTATTATGAGGTGATACATCCATTTATATGATTTTTAAGCAGTTTGAAAGAAGTGAAGTAAACGCGATTTTACACTCACTAGGGGTTAGAAAATCGAATTTCTTGACTTTTTAAAAACTCAGTATTCTTGGTATATATAGACTTATAATGACGTGATACATCCATTTATATGATTTTTAAGCAGTTTGAAAGAAGTGAAGTAAAGGCGATTTTGCACTCACTAGGGGCTAGAAAATTGAATTTCTTGACTTTTTGAAAACTCAGTATTCTTGGTATATAGAGGCTTATTATGAGGTGATACATCCATTTATATGATATTTAAGCAGTTTAAAAGAAGTGAAGTAAACGCGATTTTACACTCAATAGGGGCTAGAAAATCGAATTTCTTGACTTTTTGAAAACTCAGTATTCTTGGTATATATAGGCTTATAATGACGTGAAACATCCATTTAAATGATTTTTAAGCAGTTTGAAATAAGTGAAGAAAACGCGATTCTACACTCACTAGGGGCTAAAATATGGAATTTCTTGACTTGTTGAAAACTGAGTTTTCTTGGTATATAAATGCTTATTATGAGGTGATACATACATTTATATGATTTTTAAGCACTTCGAAAGAAGTGAAGTAAACGTGATTTTACACTCACTAGGGGCTAGAAAATTGAATTTCTTGACTTTATGAAAACTCAGTATTCCTATATATATAGGCTTATAATGACGTGAAACATCCATTTATATGATTTTTAAGTAGTTTGAAAGAAGAGAAGTAAACGCGATTTTACACTCACTAGGGGCTAGAAAATCGAAATTCATGACTTTTTGAAAACTCAGTATCCTTGGTATATAGAGGCTTTTTCTGAGGTGATACAGCCATTTATATGATTTTTAAGCAGTTTGAAAGAAGTGAAGTAAACGTGATTTTACACTCACTGGGGGCTAGAAAATCGAATTTCTTGACTTACTGAAAACTTAGTATTCTTGGTATATATAGGCTTATTATGACGTGAAACATCCATTTATATGATTTTTATGCAGTTTGAAAGAAGTGAAGTAAACGCGATTTTACTGTCACTAGGGGCTAGAAAATTGAATTTCTTGACTTGTTGAAAACTCAATATTCTTGGTATATAGAACTTATTATGACATGATACATCCATTTATATGATTTTTAAGCATTTTGAAAGAAGTGAAGTAAACCTGATTTTACACTCACAAGGGTCTAGAAATTCGAATTTCTTGACTTGTTGAAAACTTAGTATTCTTGGTATATATAGGCTTATTATGACGTGAAACATCCATTTATATGATTTTTATGCAGTTTGAAAGAAGTGAAGTAAACGTGATTTTACACTCACTAGGGGCAAGAAAATCGAATTTCTTGACTTTATGAAAACTCAGTATTCCTATATATATAGGCTTATAATGACGTGAAACATCCATTTATGTGATTTTTAAGCAGTTTGAAAGAAGAGAAGTAAACGCGATTTTACACTCACTAGGGGCAAGAAAATCGAAATTCATGACTTTTTGAAAACTCAATATTCTTGGTATATAGAGGCTTATTATGACATGATACATCCATTTATATGATTTTTAAGCATTTTGAAAGAAGTGAAGTAAACCTGATTTTACACTCACTAGGGTCTAGAAATTCGAATTTCTTGACTTGTTGAAAACTTAGTATTCTTGGTATATATAGGCTTATTATGACGTGAAACATCCATTTATATGATTTTATGCAGTTTGAAAGAAGTGAAGTAAACGCGATTTTACTCTCACTAGGGGATAGAAAATTGAATTTCTTGACTTGTTGAAAACTCAATATTCTTGGTATATGTAGGCTTATAATGAAGTGAAACATCCATTTATATGATTTTTAAGCAGTTTGAAAGAAGTGAAGTAAACGCGATTTTACACTCACTAGGGGCTAGAAAATCGAAATTCTTGACTTTATGAAAACTTAGTATTCTTGGTATATATAGGCTTATTATGACGTGAAACATCCATTTATATGATTTTTATGCAGTTTGAAAGAAGTGAAGTAAATGCGATTTTACTCTCACTTGGGCCTAGAAAATTGAATTTCTTGACTTGTTGAAAACTCAATATTCTTGGTATATGTAGGCTTATAATGACGTGAAACATCCTTTTATATGATTTTTAAGAAGTTTGAAAGAAGTGAAGTAAACGCGATTTTACACACACTAGGGGCTAGAAAATCGAAATTCTTGACGTTTTGAAAACTTAGTATTCTTGGTATATATAGGCTTAATATGAGGTATTACATCCATTTATATGATTTTTAAGCAGTTTGAAGGAAGTGAAGTAAACGCGATTTTACACTCACTAGGGGCTAGAAAATCGAATTTCTTGACTTGTTGAAAACTGAATATTCTTGGTATATAGAGGCTTATTATGACGTTATACATACATTTATATGATTTTTAAGTAGTTTGAAAGAAGCGATGTAAACGCGATTTTACACTCACTAGGGGCTACAAAATCGAAATTCTTGACTTTTTGAAAACATAGTATTCTTGGTATATAGAGGCTTATTATGAGGTGATACATCCATTTATATGATTTTTAAGCAGTTTGAAAGAAGTGAAGTAAACACGATTTTACACTCACTAGGGGTTAGAAAATCGAATTTCTTGACTTTTTAAAAACTCAGTATTCTTGGTATATATAGACTTATAATGACGTGATACATCCATTTATATGATTTTTAAGCAGTTTGAAAGAAGTGAAGTAAAGGCGATTTTGCACTCACTAGGGGCTAGAAAATTGAATTTCTTGACTTTTTGAAAACTCAGTATTCTTGGTATATAGAGGCTTATTATGAGGTGATACATCCATTTATATGATATTTAAGCAGTTTAAAAGAAGTGAAGTAAACGCGATTTTACACTCAATAGGGGCTAGAAAATCGAATTTCTTGACTTTTTGAAAACTCAGTATTCTTGGTATATATAGGCTTATAATGACGTGAAACATCCATTTAAATGATTTTTAAGCAGTTTGAAATAAGTGAAGAAAACGCGATTCTACACTCACTAGGGGCTAAAATATGGAATTTCTTGACTTGTTGAAAACTGAGTTTTCTTGGTATATAAATGCTTATTATGAGGTGATACATACATTTATATGATTTTTAAGCACTTCGAAAGAAGTGAAGTAAACGTGATTTTACACTCACTAGGGGCTAGAAAATTGAATTTCTTGACTTTATGAAAACTCAGTATTCCTATATATATAGGCTTATAATGACGTGAAACATCCATTTATATGATTTTTAAGTAGTTTGAAAGAAGAGAAGTAAACGCGATTTTACACTCACTAGGGGCTAGAAAATCGAAATTCATGACTTTTTGAAAACTCAGTATCCTTGGTATATAGAGGCTTTTTCTGAGGTGATACAGCCATTTATATGATTTTTAAGCAGTTTGAAAGAAGTGAAGTAAACGTGATTTTACACTCACTGGGGGCTAGAAA
Organism: Deroplatys truncata; assembly: GCA_030765065.1. Lineage (NCBI taxonomy): Eukaryota > Metazoa > Arthropoda > Insecta > Mantodea > Mantidae > Deroplatys > Deroplatys truncata. The sequence continues at coordinate 112,546 of JAUKNL010000181.1, read as the reverse complement.
ATTGAATTTCTTGACTTGTTGAAAACTCAATATTCTTGGTATATAGAGGCTTATTATGACATGATACATCCATTTATATGATTTTTAAGCATTTTGAAAGAAGTGAAGTAAACCTGATTTTACACTCACAAGGGTCTAGAAATTCGAATTTCTTGACTTGTTGAAAACTTAGTATTCTTGGTATATATAGGCTTATTATGACGTGAAACATCCATTTATATGATTTTTATGCAGTTTGAAAGAAGTGAAGTAAACGTGATTTTACACTCACTAGGGGCAAGAAAATCGAATTTCTTGACTTTATGAAAACTCAGTATTCCTATATATATAGGCTTATAATGACGTGAAAAATCCATTTATGTGATTTTTAAGCAGTTTGAAAGAAGAGAAGTAAACGCGATTTTACACTCACTAGGGGCAAGAAAATCGAAATTCATGACTTTTTGAAAACTCAATATTCTTGGTATATAGAGGCTTATTATGACATGATACATCCATTTATATGATTTTTAAGCATTTTGAAAGAAGTGAAGTAAACCTGATTTTACACTCACTAGGGTCTAGAAATTCGAATTTCTTGACTTGTTGAAAACTTAGTATTCTTGGTATATATAGGCTTATTATGACGTGAAACATCCATTTATATGATTTTATGCAGTTTGAAAGAAGTGAAGTAAACGCGATTTTACTCTCACTAGGGGATAGAAAATTGAATTTCTTGACTTGTTGAAAACTCAATATTCTTGGTATATGTAGGCTTATAATGAAGTGAAACATCCATTTATATGATTTTTAAGCAGTTTGAAAGAAGTGAAGTAAACGTGATTTTACACTCACTAGGGCCTAGAAAATCGAATTTCTTGACTTTATGAAAGCTCAGTATTCCTATATATATATATATATATATATATATATATATATATATAGGCTTATAATGACGTGAAACATCCATTTATATGATTTTTAAGCAGTTTGAAAGAAGAGAAGTAAACGCGATTTTACACTCACTAGGGGCTAGAAAATCGAAATTCTTGACTTTTTGAAAACTCAGTATTCTTGGTATATAGAGGTTTTTTATGAGGTGATACAGCCATTTATATGATTTTTAAGCAGTGTGAAAGAAGTGAAGTAAACGTGATTTTACACTCACTAGGGGCTAGAAAATCGAATTTCTTGACTTGTTGAATACTGAATATTCTTGGTATATAGAGCCTTATTATGACTTGAAACATCCATTTATATAATTTTTTTCGCAGTTTGAAAGAAGTGTGGAATGCGTGATTTTTCACTCACTAGGGGCTATAAAATCGAATTTTGTTGACTTGAGGAAAACTCAGTATTCTTGGTATATACAGGCTTATTATGAGGTGATACATCCATTTATGTGATTTTTAAGCAGTTAGTAAGAAGTGAAGTAAACGCGATTTTTCCTTCACTAGGGCTAGAAAATCGAATTTCTTGACTTGTTGAATACTCAAAATTCTTGGTGTATAGAGGCTTATTATGGTGTGATACATCAATTTATTCGATTTTTACGCACTTTGAAAGAAGTGAAGTAAACGCGATTTTACACTCACTAGATGCTAGAAAATCGAATTTCATGACTTGTTGAAAACTCAATATTCTTGGTATATAGAGGCTTATTACGATGTGATACATCCATTTATTTGATTTTTAAGCAGTTTGAAAGAAGTAAAGTAAACGCGATTTTGCACTCACTAGGGGCTAGAAAATCGAATTTCTTGACTTTTTGAAAACTCAGTATTCTTGGTATATAGAGGCTTATTATGAGGTGATACATCCATTTATATGATATTTAAGCAGTTTAAAAGAAGTGAAGTAAACGCGATTTTACACTCACTAGGTGCTAGAAAATCGAATTTCTTGACTTTTTGAAAACTCAGTATTCTTGGTATATATAGGCTTATAATGACGTGAAACATCCATTTAAATGATTTTTAAGCAGTTTGAAATAAGTGAAGAAAACGCGATTCTACATTCACTAGGGGCTAGAAAATCGAATTTCTTGTCTTTTTGAGACCTCAGTATTCTTGAAATATATGAGCTTATTATGACGTGAAACATCCATTTATATGATTTTTATGCAGTTTGAAAGAAGTAAAGTAAACGCGATTTTACGCTCACTAGGGGCTAAAATATCGAATTTCTTGACTTATTGAAAACTGAGTTTTCTTGGTATATAGATGCTTATTATGAGGTGTTACATACATTTATATGATTTTTAAGCAGTTTGAAAGAAGTGAAGTAAACGTGATTTTACACTCACTAGGGGCTAGAAAATCGAATTTCTTGACTTTATGAAAACTCAGTATTCCTATATATATAGGCTTATAATGACGTGAAACATCCATTTATATGATTTTTAAGCAGTTTGAAAGCAGAGAAGTAAACGCGATTCTACACTCACTAGAGGCTAGAAAATCGAAATTCTTGGCTTTTTGAAAACTCAATATTCATGGTATATGTAGGCTTATAATGAGGTGATACATCCATTTATATGATTTTTAAGCAGTTTGAAAGAAGTGAAGTAAACGCGATTTTACACTCACTAGGGGCTAGAAAATCGAAATTCTTGACTTTATGAAAACTTAGTATTCTTGGTATATATAGACTTATTATGACGTGAAACATCCATTTATATGATTTTTATGCAGTTTGAAAGAAGTGAAGTAAATGCGATTTTTCTCTCACTTGGGCCTAGAAAATTGAATTTCTTGACTTGTTGAAAACTCAATATTCTTGGTATATGTAGGCTTATAATGACGTGAAACATCCTTTTATATGATTTTTAAGCAGTTTGAAAGAAGTGAAGTAAACGCGATTTTACACACAATAGGGGCTAGAAAATCGAAATTCTTGACTTTTTGAAAACTTAGTATTCTTGGTATATATAGCCTTAATATGAGGTATTACATCCATTTATATGATTTTTAAGCAGTTTGAAGGAAGTGAAGTAAACGCGATTTTACACTCACTAGGGGCTAGAAAATCGAATTTCTTGACTTGTTGAAAACTGAATATTCTTGGTATATAGAGGCTTATTATGACGTTATACATACATTTATATGATTTTTAAGTAGTTTGAAAGAAGCGATGTAAACGCGATTTTACACTCACTAGGGGCTACAAAATCGAAATTCTTGACTTTTTGAAAACATAGTATTCTTGGTATATAGAGGCTTATTATGAGGTGATACATCCATTTATATGATTTTTAAGCAGTTTGAAAGAAGTGAAGTAAACGCGATTTTACACTCACTAGGGGTTAGAAAATCGAATTTCTTGACTTTTTAAAAACTCAGTATTCTTGGTATATATAGACTTATTATGACGTGAAACATCCATTTATATGATTTTTATGCAGTTTGAAAGAAGTGAAGTAAATGCGATTTTACTCTCACTTGGGCCTAGAAAATTGAATTTCTTGACTTGTTGAAAACTCAATATTCTTGGTATATGTAGGCTTATAATGACGTGAAACATCCTTTTATATGATTTTTAAGAAGTTTGAAAGAAGTGAAGTAAACGCGATTTTACACACACTAGGGGCTAGAAAATCGAAATTCTTGACGTTTTGAAAACTTAGTATTCTTGGTATATATAGGCTTAATATGAGGTATTACATCCATTTATATGATTTTTAAGCAGTTTGAAGGAAGTGAAGTAAACGCGATTTTACACTCACTAGGGGCTAGAAAATCGAATTTCTTGACTTGTTGAAAACTGAATATTCTTGGTATATAGAGGCTTATTATGACGTTATACATACATTTATATGATTTTTAAGTAGTTTGAAAGAAGCGATGTAAACGCGATTTTACACTCACTAGGGGCTACAAAATCGAAATTCTTGACTTTTTGAAAACATAGTATTCTTGGTATATAGAGGCTTATTATGAGGTGATACATCCATTTATATGATTTTTAAGCAGTTTGAAAGAAGTGAAGTAAACGCGATTTTACACTCACTAGGGGTTAGAAAATCGAATTTCTTGACTTTTTAAAAACTCAGTATTCTTGGTATATATAGACTTATAATGACGTGATACATCCATTTATATGATTTTTAAGCAGTTTGAAAGAAGTGAAGTAAAGGCGATTTTGCACTCACTAGGGGCTAGAAAATTGAATTTCTTGACTTTTTGAAAACTCAGTATTCTTGGTATATAGAGGCTTATTATGAGGTGATACATCCATTTATATGATATTTAAGCAGTTTAAAAGAAGTGAAGTAAACGCGATTTTACACTCAATAGGGGCTAGAAAATCGAATTTCTTGACTTTTTGAAAACTCAGTATTCTTGGTATATATAGGCTTATAATGACGTGAAACATCCATTTAAATGATTTTTAAGCAGTTTGAAATAAGTGAAGAAAACGCGATTCTACACTCACTAGGGGCTAAAATATGGAATTTCTTGACTTGTTGAAAACTGAGTTTTCTTGGTATATAAATGCTTATTATGAGGTGATACATACATTTATATGATTTTTAAGCACTTCGAAAGAAGTGAAGTAAACGTGATTTTACACTCACTAGGGGCTAGAAAATTGAATTTCTTGACTTTATGAAAACTCAGTATTCCTATATATATAGGCTTATAATGACGTGAAACATCCATTTATATGATTTTTAAGTAGTTTGAAAGAAGAGAAGTAAACGCGATTTTACACTCACTAGGGGCTAGAAAATCGAAATTCATGACTTTTTGAAAACTCAGTATCCTTGGTATATAGAGGCTTTTTCTGAGGTGATACAGCCATTTATATGATTTTTAAGCAGTTTGAAAGAAGTGAAGTAAACGTGATTTTACACTCACTGGGGGCTAGAAAATCGAATTTCTTGACTTACTGAAAACTTAGTATTCTTGGTATATATAGGCTTATTATGACGTGAAACATCCATTTATATGATTTTTATGCAGTTTGAAAGAAGTGAAGTAAACGCGATTTTACTGTCACTAGGGGCTAGAAAATTGAATTTCTTGACTTGTTGAAAACTCAATATTCTTGGTATATAGAGGCTTATTATGACATGATACATCCATTTATATGATTTTTAAGCATTTTGAAAGAAGTGAAGTAAACCTGATTTTACACTCACAAGGGTCTAGAAATTCGAATTTCTTGACTTGTTGAAAACTTAGTATTCTTGGTATATATAGGCTTATTATGACGTGAAACATCCATTTATATGATTTTTATGCAGTTTGAAAGAAGTGAAGTAAACGTGATTTTACACTCACTAGGGGCAAGAAAATCGAATTTCTTGACTTTATGAAAACTCAGTATTCCTATATATATAGGCTTATAATGACGTGAAACATCCATTTATGTGATTTTTAAGCAGTTTGAAAGAAGAGAAGTAAACGCGATTTTACACTCACTAGGGGCAAGAAAATCGAAATTCATGACTTTTTGAAAACTCAATATTCTTGGTATATAGAGGCTTATTATGACATGATACATCCATTTATATGATTTTTAAGCATTTTGAAAGAAGTGAAGTAAACCTGATTTTACACTCACTAGGGTCTAGAAATTCGAATTTCTTGACTTGTTGAAAACTTAGTATTCTTGGTATATATAGGCTTATTATGACGTGAAACATCCATTTATATGATTTTATGCAGTTTGAAAGAAGTGAAGTAAACGCGATTTTACTCTCACTAGGGGATAGAAAATTGAATTTCTTGACTTGTTGAAAACTCAATATTCTTGGTATATGTAGGCTTATAATGAAGTGAAACATCCATTTATATGATTTTTAAGCAGTTTGAAAGAAGTGAAGTAAACGTGATTTTACACTCACTAGGGCCTAGAAAATCGAATTTCTTGACTTTATGAAAGCTCAGTATTCCTATATATATATATATATATATAGGCTTATAATGACGTGAAACATCCATTTATATGATTTTTAAGCAGTTTGAAAGAAGAGATGTAAACGCGATTTTACACTCACTAGGGGCTAGAAAATCGAAATTCTTGACTTTTTGAAAACTCAGTATTCTTGGTATATAGAGGTTTTTTATGAGGTGATACAGCCATTTATATGATTTTTAAGCAGTGTGAAAGAAGTGAAGTAAACGTGATTTTACACTCACTAGGGGCTAGAAAATCGAATTTCTTGACTTGTTGAATACTGAATATTCTTGGTATATAGAGCCTTATTATGACTTGAAACATCCATTTATATAATTTTTTTCGCAGTTTGAAAGAAGTGTGGAATGCGTGATTTTTCACTCACTAGGGGCTATAAAATCGAATTTTGTTGACTTGAGGAAAACTCAGTATTCTTGGTATATACAGGCTTATTATGAGGTGATACATCCATTTATGTGATTTTTAAGCAGTTAGTAAGAAGTGAAGTAAACGCGATTTTTCCTTCACTAGGGCTAGAAAATCGAATTTCTTGACTTGTTGAATACTCAAAATTCTTGGTGTATAGAGGCTTATTATGGTGTGATACATCAATTTATTCGATTTTTACGCACTTTGAAAGAAGTGAAGTAAACGCGATTTTACACTCACTAGATGCTAGAAAATCGAATTTCATGACTTGTTGAAAACTCAATATTCTTGGTATATAGAGGCTTATTACGATGTGATACATCCATTTATTTGATTTTTAAGCAGTTTGAAAGAAGTAAAGTAAACGCGATTTTGCACTCACTAGGGGCTAGAAAATCGAATTTCTTGACTTTTTGAAAACTCAGTATTCTTGGTATATAGAGGCTTATTATGAGGTGATACATCCATTTATATGATATTTAAGCAGTTTAAAAGAAGTGAAGTAAACGCGATTTTACACTCACTAGGTGCTAGAAAATCGAATTTCTTGACTTTTTGAAAACTCAGTATTCTTGGTATATATAGGCTTATAATGACGTGAAACATCCATTTAAATGATTTTTAAGCAGTTTGAAATAAGTGAAGAAAACGCGATTCTACATTCACTAGGGGCTAGAAAATCCAATTTCTTGTCTTTTTGAGACCTCAGTATTCTTGAAATATATGAGCTTATTATGACGTGAAACATCCATTTATATGATTTTTATGCAGTTTGAAAGAAGTAAAGTAAACGCGATTTTACGCTCACTAGGGGCTAAAATATCGAATTTCTTGACTTATTGAAAACTGAGTTTTCTTGGTATATAGATGCTTATTATGAGGTGTTACATACATTTATATGATTTTTAAGCAGTTTGAAAGAAGTGAAGTAAACGTGATTTTACACTCACTAGGGGCTAGAAAATCGAATTTCTTGACTTTATGAAAACTCAGTATTCCTATATATATAGGCTTATAATGACGTGAAACATCCATTTATATGATTTTTAAGCAGTTTGAAAGCAGAGAAGTAAACGCGATTCTACACTCACTAGAGGCTAGAAAATCGAAATTCTTGGCTTTTTGAAAACTCAATATTCATGGTATATGTAGGCTTATAATGAGGTGATACATCCATTTATATGATTTTTAAGCAGTTTGAAAGAAGTGAAGTAAACGCGATTTTACACTCACTAGGGGCTAGAAAATCGAAATTCTTGACTTTATGAAAACTTAGTATTCTTGGTATATATAGACTTATTATGACGTGAAACATCCATTTATATGATTTTTATGCAGTTTGAAAGAAGTGAAGTAAATGCGATTTTTCTCTCACTTGGGCCTAGAAAATTGAATTTCTTGACTTGTTGAAAACTCAATATTCTTGGTATATGTAGGCTTATAATGACGTGAAACATCCTTTTATATGATTTTTAAGCAGTTTGAAAGAAGTGAAGTAAACGCGATTTTACACACAATAGGGGCTAGAAAATCGAAATTCTTGACTTTTTGAAAACTTAGTATTCTTGGTATATATAGCCTTAATATGAGGTATTACATCCATTTATATGATTTTTAAGCAGTTTGAAGGAAGTGAAGTAAACGCGATTTTACACTCACTAGGGGCTAGAAAATCGAATTTCTTGACTTGTTGAAAACTGAATATTCTTGGTATATAGAGGCTTATTATGACGTTATACATACATTTATATGATTTTTAAGTAGTTTGAAAGAAGCGATGTAAACGCGATTTTACACTCACTAGGGGCTACAAAATCGAAATTCTTGACTTTTTGAAAACATAGTATTCTTGGTATATAGAGGCTTATTATGAGGTGATACATCCATTTATATGATTTTTAAGCAGTTTGAAAGAAGTGAAGTAAACGCGATTTTACACTCACTAGGGGTTAGAAAATCGAATTTCTTGACTTTTTAAAAACTCAGTATTCTTGGTATATATAGACTTATAATGACGTGATACATCCATTTATATGATTTTTAAGCAGTTTGAAAGAAGTGAAGTAAAGGCGATTTTGCACTCACTAGGGGCTAGAAAATTGAATTTCTTGACTTTTTGAAAACACAGTATTCTTGGTATATAGAGGCTTATTATGAGGTGATACATCCATTTATATGATATTTAAGCAGTTTAAAAGAAGTGAAGTAAACGCGATTTTACACTCAATAGGGGCTAGAAAATCGAATTTCTGACTTTTTGAAAACTCAGTATTCTTGGTATATATAGGCTTATAATGACGTGAAACATCCATTTAAATGATTTTTAAGCAGTTTGAAATAAGTGAAGAAAACGCGATTCTACACTCACTAGGGGCTAAAATATCGAATTTCTTGACTTGTTGAAAACTGAGTTTTCTTGGTATATAAATGCTTATTATGAGGTGATACATACATTTATATGATTTTTAAGCACTGCGAAAGAAGTGAAGTAAACGTGATTTTACACTCACTAGGGGCTAGAAAATTGAATTTCTTGACTTTATGAAAACTCAGTATTCCTATATATATAGGCTTATAATGACGTGAAACATCCATTTATATGATTTTTAAGTAGTTTGAAAGAAGAGAAGTAAACGCGATTTTACACTCACTAGGGGCTAGAAAATCGAAATTCATGACTTTTTGAAAACTCAGTATCCTTGGTATATAGAGGCTTTTACTGAGGTGATACAGCCATTTATATGATTTTTAAGCAGTTTGAAAGAAGTGAAGTAAACGTGATTTTACACTCACTGGGGGCTAGGAAATCGAATTTATTGACTTGTTGAAAACTTAGTATTCTTGGTATATATAGGCTTATTATGACGTGAAACATCCATTTATATGATTTTTATGCATTTTGAAAGAAGTGAAGTAAACCTGATTTTACACTCACAAGGGTCTAGAAATTCGAATTTCTTGACTTGTTGAAAACTTAGTATTCTTGGTATATATAGGCTTATTATGACGTGAAACATCCATTTATATGATTTTTATGCAGTTTGAAAGAAGTGAAGTAAACGTGATTTTACACTCACTAGGGGCAAGAAAATCGAATTTCTTGACTTTATGAAAACTCAGTATTCCTATATATTTAGGCTTATAATGACGTGAAACATCCATTTATGTGATTTTTAAGCAGTTTGAAAGAAGAGAAGTAAACGCGATTTTACACTCACTAGGGGCAAGAAAATCGAAATTCATGACTTTTTGAAAACTCAATATTCTTGGTATATAGAGGCTTATTATGACATGATACATCCATTTATATGATTTTTAAGCATTTTGAAAGAAGTGAAGTAAACCTGATTTTACACTCACTAGGGTCTAGAAATTCGAATTTCTTGACTTGTTGAAAACTTAGTATTCTTGGTATATATAGGCTTATTATGACGTGAAACATCCATTTATATGATTTTATGCAGTTTGAAAGAAGTGAAGTAAACGCGATTTTACTCTCACTAGGGGATAGAAAATTGAATTTCTTGACTTGTTGAAAACTCAATATTCTTGGTATATGTAGGCTTATAATGAAGTGAAACATCCATTTATATGATTTTTAAGCAGTTTGAAAGAAGTGAAGTAAACGTGATTTTACACTCACTAGGGCCTAGAAAATCGAATTTCTTGACTTTATGAAAACTCAGTATTCCTAAATATATAGGCTTATAATGACGTGAAACATCCATTTATATGATTTTTAAGCAGTTTGAAAGAAGAGAAGTAAACGCGATTTTACACTCACTAGGGGCTAGAAAATCGAAATTCTTGACTTTTTGAAAACTCAGTATTCTTGGTATATAGAGGTTTTTTATGAGGTGATACAGCCATTTATATGATTTTTAAGCAGTGTGAAAGAAGTGAAGTAAACGTGATTTTACACTCACTAGGGGCTAGAAAATCGAATTTCTTGACCTGTTGAATACTGAATATTCTTGGTATATAGAGCCTTATTATGACTTGAAACATCCATTTATATAATTTTTTTCGCAGTTTGAAAGAAGTGTGGAATGCGTGATTTTTCACTCACTAGGGGCTATAAAATCGAATTTTGTTGACTTGAGGAAAACTCAGTATTCTTGGTATATACAGGCTTATTATGAGGTGATACATCCATTTATGTGATTTTTAAGCAGTTAGTAAGAAGTGAAGTAAACGCGATTTTTCCTTCACTAGGGCTAGAAAATCGAATTTTTTGACTTGTTGAATACTCAAAATTCTTGGTGTATAGAGGCTTATTATGGTGTGATACATCAATTTATTCGATTTTTACGCACTTTGAAAGAAGTGAAGTAAACGCGATTTTACACTCACTAGATGCTAGAAAATCGAATTTCATGACTTGTTGAAAACTCAATATTCTTGGTATATAGAGGCTTATTACGATGTGATACATCCATTTATTTGATTTTTAAGCAGTTTGAAAGAAGTAAAGTAAACGCGATTTTGCACTCACTAGGGGCTAGAAAATCGAATTACTTGACTTTTTGAAAACTCAGTATTCTTGGTATATAGAGGCTTATTATGAGGTGATACATCCATTTATATGATATTTAAGCAGTTTAAAAGAAGTGAAGTAAACGCGATTTTACACTCACTAGGGGCTAGAAAATCGAATTTCTTGACTTTTTGAAAACTCAGTATTCTTGGTATATATAGGCTTAATATGAGGTATTACATCCATTTATATGATATTTAAGCAGTTTGAAGGAAGTGAAGTAAACGCGATTTTACACTCACTAGGGGCTAGAAAATCGAATTTCTTGACTTGTTGAAAACTGAATATTCTTGGTATATAGAGGCTTATTATGACGTTATACATACATTTATATGATTTTTAAGTAGTTTGAAAGAAGCGATGTAAACGCGATGTTACACTCACTAGGGGCTACAAAATCGAAATTCTTGACTTTTTGAAAACATAGTATTCTTGGTATATAGAGGCTTATTATGAGGTGATACATCCATTTATATGATATTTAAGCAGTTTAAAAGAAGTGAAGTAAACGCGATTTTACACTCACTAGGGGCTAGAAAATCGAATATCTTGACATGTTGAAATCTGAATATTCTTGGTATATAGAGGCTTATTATGAGGTGATACATCCATTTATATGATTTTTAAGCAGTTTGAAAGAAGTGAAGTAAACGCGATTTTACACTCACTAGGGGTTAGAAAATCGAATTTCTTGACTTTTTAAAAACTCAGTATTCTTGGTATATATAGACTTATAATGACGTGATACATCCATTTATATGATTTTTAAGCAGTTTGAAAGAAGTGAAGTAAAGGCGATTTTGCACTCACTAGGGGCTAGAAAATTGAATTTCTTGACTTTTTGAAAACTCAGTATTCTTGGTATATAGAGGCTTATTATGAGGTGATACATCCATTTATATGATATTTAAGCAGTTTAAAAGAAGTGAAGTAAACGCGATTTTACACTCAATAGGGGCTAGAAAATCGAATTTCTTGACTTTTTGAAAACTCAGTATTCTTGGTATATATAGGCTTATAATGACGTGAAACATCCATTTAAATGATTTTTAAGCAGTTTGAAATAAGTGAAGAAAACGCGATTCTACACTCACTAGTGGCTAAAATATCGAATTTCTTGACTTGTTGAAAACTGAGTTTTCTTGGTATATAAATGCTTATTATGAGGTGATACATACATTTATATGATTTTTAAGCACTTCGAAAGAAGTGAAGTAAACGTGATTTTACACTCACTAGGGGCTAGAAAATTGAATTTCTTGACTTTATGAAAACTCAGTATTCCTATATATATAGGCTTATAATGACGTGAAACATCCATTTATATGATTTTTAAGTAGTTTGAAAGAAGAGAAGTAAACGCGATTTTACACTCACTAGGGGCTAGAAATTCGAATTTCTTGACTTGTTGAAAACTTAGTATTCTTGGAATATATATGCTTATTATGACGTGAAACATCCATTTATATGATTTTTATGCAGTTTGAAAGAAGTGAAGTAAACGCGATTTTACTGTCACTAGGGGCTAGAAAATTGAATTCCTTGACTTGTTGAAAACTCAATATTCTTGGTATATAGAGGCTTATTATGACATGATACATCCATTTATATGATTATTAAGCATTTTGAAAGAAGTGAAGTAAACCTGATTTTACACTCACAAGGGTCTAGAAATTCGAATTTCTTGACTTGTTGAAAACTTAGTATTCTTGGTATATATAGGCTTATTATGACGTGAAACATCCATTTATATGATTTTTATGCACTTTGAAAGAAGTGAAGTAAACGCGATTTTACACTCAATAGGGGCTAGAAAATCGAATTTCTTGACTTTTTGAAAACTCAGTATTCTTGGTATATATAGGCTTATAATGACGTGAAACATCCATTTAAATGATTTTTAAGCAGTTTGAAATAAGTGAAGAAAACGCGATTCTACACTCACTAGGGGCTAAAATATCGAATTTCTTGACTTGTTGAAAACTGAGTTTTCTTGGTATATAAATGCTTATTATGAGGTGATACATACATTTATATGATTTTTAAGCACTGCGAAAGAAATGAAGTAAACGTGATTTTACACTCACTAGGGGCTAGAAAATTGAATTTCTTGACTTTATGAAAACTCAGTATTCCTATATATATAGGCTTATAATGACGTGAAACATCCATTTATATGATTTTTAAGTAGTTTGAAAGAAGAGAAGTAAACGCGATTTTACACTCACTAGGGGCTAGAAAATCGAAATTCATGACTTTTTGAAAACTCAGTATCCTTGGTATATAGAGGCTTTTACTGAGGTGATACAGCCATTTATATGATTTTTAAGCAGTTTGAAAGAAGTGAAGTAAACGTGATTTTACACTCACTGGGGGCTAGGAAATCGAATTTCTTGACTTGTTGAAAACTTAGTATTCTTGGTATATATAGGCTTATTATGACGTGAAACATCCATTTATATGATTTTTATGCATTTTGAAAGAAGTGAAGTAAACCTGATTTTACACTCACAAGGGTCTAGAAATTCGAATTTCTTGACTTGTTGAAAACTTAGTATTCTTGGTATATATAGGCTTATTATGACGTGAAACATCCATTTATATGATTTTTATGCAGTTTGAAAGAAGTGAAGTAAACGTGATTTTACACTCACTAGGGGCAAGAAAATCGAATTTCTTGACTTTATGAAAACTCAGTATTCCTATATATATAGGCTTATAATGACGTGAAACATCCATTTATGTGATTTTTAAGCAGTTTGAAAGAAGAGAAGTAAACGCGATTTTACACTCACTAGGGGCAAGAAAATCGAAATTCATGACTTTTTGAAAACTCAATATTCTTGGTATATAGAGGCTTATTATGACATGATACATCCATTTATATGATTTTTAAGCATTTTGAAAGAAGTGAAGTAAACCTGATTTTACACTCACTAGGGTCTAGAAATTCGAATTTCTTGACTTGTTGAAAACTTAGTATTCTTGGTATATATAGGCTTATTATGACGTGAAACATCCATTTATATGATTTTATGCAGTTTGAAAGAAGTGAAGTAAACGCGATTTTACTCTCACTAGGGGATAGAAAATTGAATTTCTTGACTTGTTGAAAACTCAATATTCTTGGTATATGTAGGCTTTTAATGAAGTGAAACATCCATTTATATGATTTTTAAGCAGTTTGAAAGAAGTGAAGTAAACGTGATTTTACACTCACTAGGGCCTAGAAAATCGAATTTCTTGACTTTATGAAAACTCAGTATTCCTAAATATATAGGCTTATAATGACGTGAAACATCCATTTATATGATTTTTAAGCAGTTTGAAAGAAGAGAAGTAAACGCGATTTTACACTCACTAGGGGCTAGAAAATCGAAATTCTTGACTTTTTGAAAACTCAGTATTCTTGGTATATAGAGGTTTTTTATGAGGTGATACAGCCATTTATATGATTTTTAAGCAGTGTGAAAGAAGTGAAGTAAACGTGATTTTACACTCACTAGGGGCTAGAAAATCGAATTTCTTGACCTGTTGAATACTGAATATTCTTGGTATATAGAGCCTTATTATGACTTGAAACATCCATTTATATAATTTTTTTCGCAGTTTGAAAGAAGTGTGGAATGCGTGATTTTTCACTCACTAGGGGCTATAAAATCGAATTTTGTTGACTTGAGGAAAACTCAGTATTCTTGGTATATACAGGCTTATTATGAGGTGATACATCCATTTATGTGATTTTTAAGCAGTTAGTAAGAAGTGAAGTAAACGCGATTTTTCCTTCACTAGGGCTAGAAAATCGAATTTCTTGACTTGTTGAATACTCAAAATTCTTGGTGTATAGAGGCTTATTATGGTGTGATACATCAATTTATTCGATTTTTACGCACTTTGAAAGAAGTGAAGTAAACGCGATTTTACACTCACTAGATGCTAGAAAATCGAATTTCATGACTTGTTGAAAACTCAATATTCTTGGTATATAGAGGCTTATTACGATGTGATACATCCATTTATTTGATTTTTAAGCAGTTTGAAAGAAGTAAAGTAAACGCGATTTTGCACTCACTAGGGGCTAGAAAATCGAATTACTTGACTTTTTGAAAACTCAGTATTCTTGGTATATAGAGGCTTATTATGAGGTGATACATCCATTTATATGATATTTAAGCAGTTTAAAAGAAGTGAAGTAAACGCGATTTTACACTCACTAGGGGCTAGAAAATCGAATTTCTTGACTTTTTGAAAACTCAGTATTCTTGGTATATATAGGCTTAATATGAGGTATTACATCCATTTATATGATTTTTAAGCAGTTTGAAGGAAGTGAAGTAAACGCGATTTTACACTCACTAGGGGCTAGAAAATCGAATTTCTTGACTTGTTGAAAACTGAATATTCTTGGTATATAGAGGCTTATTATGACGTTATACATACATTTATATGATTTTTAAGTAGTTTGAAAGAAGCGATGTAAACGCGATTTTACACTCACTAGGGGCTACAAAATCGAAATTCTTGACTTTTTGAAAACATAGTATTCTTGGTATATAGAGGCTTATTATGAGGTGATACATCCATTTATATGATTTTTAAGCAGTTTGAAAGAAGTGAAGTAAACGCGATTTTACACTCACTAGGGGTTAGAAAATCGAATTTCTTGACTTTTTAAAAACTCAGTATTCTTGGTATATATAGACTTATAATGA
This sequence comes from Deroplatys truncata, assembly GCA_030765065.1. Lineage (NCBI taxonomy): Eukaryota > Metazoa > Arthropoda > Insecta > Mantodea > Mantidae > Deroplatys > Deroplatys truncata. The sequence continues at coordinate 96,982 of JAUKNL010000181.1, read as the reverse complement.
CGTGATACATCCATTTATATGATTTTTAAGCAGTTTGAAAGAAGTGAAGTAAAGGCGATTTTGCACTCACTAGGGGCTAGAAAATTGAATTTCTTGACTTTTTGAAAACTCAGTATTCTTGGTATATAGAGGCTTATTATGAGGTGATACATCCATTTATATGATATTTAAGCAGTTTAAAAGAAGTGAAGTAAACGCGATTTTACACTCAATAGGGGCTAGAAAATCGAATTTCTTGACTTTTTGAAAACTCAGTATTCTTGGTATATATAGGCTTATAATGACGTGAAACATCCATTTAAATGATTTTTAAGCAGTTTGAAATAAGTGAAGAAAACGCGATTCTACACTCACTAGGGGCTAAAATATCGAATTTCTTGACTTGTTGAAAACTGAGTTTTCTTGGTTAATAAATGCTTATTATGAGGTGATACATACATTTATATGATTTTTAAGCACTTCGAAAGAAGTGAAGTAAACGTGATTTTACACTCACTAGGGGCTAGAAAATTGAATTTCTTGACTTTATGAAAACTCAGTATTCCTATATATATAGGCTTATAATGACGTGAAACATCCATTTATATGATTTTTAAGTAGTTTGAAAGAAGAGAAGTAAACGCGATTTTACACTCACTAGGGGCTAGAAAATCGAAATTCATGACTTTTTGAAAACTCAGTATCCTTGGTATATAGAGGCTTTTTCTGAGGTGATACAGCCATTTATATGATTTTTAAGCAGTTTGAAAGAAGTGAAGTAAACGTGATTTTACACTCACTGGGGGCTAGGAAATCGAATTTCTTGACTTGTTGAAAACTTAGTATTCTTGGTATATATAGGCTTATTATGACGTGAAACATCCATTTATATGATTTTTATGCAGTTTGAAAGAAGTGAAGTAAACGTGATTTTACACTCACTAGGGGCAAGAAAATCGAATTTCTTGACTTTATGAAAACTCAGTATTCCTATATATATAGGCTTATAATGACGTGAAACATCCATTTATGTGATTTTTAAGCAGTTTGAAAGAAGAGAAGTAAACGCGATTTTACACTCACTAGGGGCAAGAAAATCGAAATTCATGACTTTTTGAAAACTCAATATTCTTGGTATATAGAGGCTTATTATGACATGATACATCCATTTATATGATTTTTAAGCATTTTGAAAGAAGTGAAGTAAACCTGATTTTACACTCACTAGGGTCTAGAAATTCGAATTTCTTGACTTGTTGAAAACTTAGTATTCTTGGTATATATAGGCTTATTATGACGTGAAACATCCATTTATATGATTTTATGCAGTTTGAAAGAAGTGAAGTAAACGCGATTTTACTCTCACTAGGGGATAGAAAATTGAATTTCTTGACTTGTTGAAAACTCAATATTCTTGGTATATGTAGGCTTATAATGAAGTGAAACATCCATTTATATGATTTTTAAGCAGTTTGAAAGAAGTGAAGTAAACGTGATTTTACACTCACTAGGGCCTAGAAAATCGAATTTCTTGACTTTATGAAAACTCAGTATTCCTAAATATATAGGCTTATAATGACGTGAAACATCCATTTATATGATTTTTAAGCAGTTCGAAAGAAGAGAAGTAAACGCGATTTTACACTCACTAGGGGCTAGAAAATCGAAATTCTTGACTTTTTGAAAACTCAGTATTCTTGGTATATAGAGGTTTTTTATGAGGTGATACAGCCATTTATATGATTTTTAAGCAGTGTGAAAGAAGTGAAGTAAACGTGATTTTACACTCACTAGGGGCTAGAAAATCGAATTTCTTGACTTGTTGAATACTGAATATTCTTGGTATATAGAGCCTTATTATGACTTGAAACATCCATTTATATAATTTTTTTCGCAGTTTGAAAGAAGTGTGGAATGCGTAATTTTTCACTCACTAGGGGCTATAAAATCGAATTATGTTGACTTGAGGAAAACTCAGTATTCTTGGTATATACAGGCTTATTATGAGGTGATACATCCATTTATGTGATTTTTAAGCAGTTAGTAAGAAGTGAAGTAAACGCGATTTTTCCTTCACTAGGGCTAGAAAATCGAATTTCTTGACTTGTTGAATACTCAAAATTCTTGGTGTATAGAGGCATATTATGGTGTGATACATCAATTTATTCGATTTTTACGCACTTTGAAAGAAGTGAAGTAAACGCGATTTTACACTCACTAGATGCTAGAAAATCGAATTTCATGACTTGTTGAAAACTCAATATTCTTGGTATATAGAGGCTTATTACGATGTGATACATCCATTTATTTGATTTTTAAGCAGTTTGAAAGAAGTAAAGTAAACGCGATTTTGCACTCACTAGGGGCTAGAAAATCGAATTGCTTGACTTTTTGAAAACTCAGTATTCTTGGTATATAGAGGCTTATTATGAGGTGATACATCCATTTATATGATATTTAAGCAGTTTAAAAGAAGTGAAGTAAACGCGATTTTACACACACTAGGGGCTAGAAAATCGAATTTCTTGACTTTTTGAAAACTCAGTATTCTTGGTATATATAGGCTTATAATGACGTGAAACATCCATTTAAATGATTTTTAAGCAGTTTGAAATAAGTGAAGAAAACGCGATTCTACATTCACTAGGGCTAGAAAATCGAATTTCTTGTCTTTTTGAGACCTCAGTATTCTTGAAATATATGAGCTTATTATGACATGAAACATCCATTTATATGATTTTTATGCAGTTTGAAAGAAGTAAAGTAAACGCGATTTTACGCTCACTAGGGGCTAAAATATCGAATTTCTTGACTTATTGAAAACTGAGTTTTCTTGGTATATAGATGCTTATTATGAGGTGTTACATACATTTATATGATTTTTAAGCAGTTTGAAAGAAGTGAAGTAAACGTGATTTTACACTCACTAGGGGCTAGAAAATCGAATTTCTTGACTTTATGAAAACTCAGTATTCCTATATATATAGGCTTATAATGACGTGAAACATCCATTTATATGATTTTTAAGCAGTTTGAAAGCAGAGAAGTAAACGCGATTCTACACTCACTAGAGGCTAGAAAATCGAAATTCTTGGCTTTTTGAAAACTCAATATTCATGGTATATGTAGGCTTATAATGAGGTGATACATCCATTTATATGATTTTTAAGCAGTTTGAAAGAAGTGAAGTAAACGCGATTTTACACTCACTAGGGGCTAGAAAATCGAAATTCTTGACTTTATGAAAACTTAGTATTCTTGGTATATATAGGCTTATTATGACGTGAAACATCCATTTATATGATTTTTATGCAGTTTGAAAGAAGTGAAGTAAATGCGATTTTACTCTCACTTGGGCCTAGAAAATTGAATTTCTTGACTTGTTGAAAACTCAATATTCTTGGTATATGTAGGCTTATAATGACGTGAAACATCCTTTTATATGATTTTTAAGCAGTTTGAAAGTAGTGAAGTAAACGCGATTTTACACACAATAGGGGCTAGAAAATCGAAATTCTTGACTTTTTGAAAACTTAGTATTCTTGGTATATATAGGCTTAATATGAGGTATTACATCCATTTATATGATTTTTAAGCAGTTTGAAGGAAGTGAAGTAAACGCGATTTTACACTCACTAGGGGCTAGAAAATCGAATTTCTTGACTTGTTGAAAACTGAATATTCTTGGTATATAGAGGCTTATTATGACGTTATACATACATTTATATGATTTTTAAGTTGTTTGAAAGAAGCGATGTAAACGCGATTTTACACTCACTAGGGGCTACAAAATCGAAATTCTTGACTTTTTGAAAACATAGTATTCTTGGTATATAGAGGCTTATTATGAGGTGATACATCCATTTATATGATTTTTAAGCAGTTTGAAAGAAGTGAAGTAAACGCGATTTTACACTCACTAGGGGTTAGAAAATCGAATTTCTTGACTTTTTAAAAACTCAGTATTCTTTGTATATATAGACTTATAATGACGTGATACATCCATTTATATGATTTTTAAGCAGTTTGAAAGAAGTGAAGTAAAGGCGATTTTGCACTCACTAGGGGCTAGAAAATTGAATTTCTTGACTTTTTGAAAACTCAGTATTCTTGGTATATAGAGGCTTATTATGAGGTGATACATCCATTTATATGATATTTAAGCAGTTTAAAAGAAGTGAAGTAAACGCGATTTTACACTCAATAGGGGCTAGAAAATCGAATTTCTTGACTTTTTGAAAACTCAGTATTCTTGGTATATATAGGCTTATTATGACGTGAAACATCCATTTAAATGATTTTTAAGCAGTTTGAAATAAGTGAAGAAAACGCGATTCTACACTCACTAGGGGCTAGAAAATTGAATTTCTTGACTTTTTGAAAACTCAGTATTCTTGGTATATAGAGGCTTATTATGAGGTGATACATCCATTTATATGATATTTAAGCAGTTTAAAAGAAGTGAAGTAAACGCGATTTTACACTCAATAGGGGCTAGAAAATCGAATTTCTTGACTTTTTGAAAACTCAGTATTCTTGGTATATATAGGCTTATTATGACGTGAAACATCCATTTAAATGATTTTTAAGCAGTTTGAAATAAGTGAAGAAAACGCGATTCTACACTCACTAGGGGCTAAAATATCGAATTTCTTGACTTGTTGAAAAGAGTTTTCTTGGTATATAAATGCTTATTATGAGGTGATACATACATTTATATGATTTTTAAGCACTTCGAAAGAAGTGAAGTAAACGTGATTTTACACTCACTAGGGGCTAGAAAATTGAATTTCTTGACTTTATGAAAACTCAGTATTCCTATATATATAGGCTTATAATGACGTGAAACATCCATTTATATGATTTTTAAGTAGTTTGAAAGAAGAGAAGTAAACGCGATTTTACACTCACTGGGGGCTAGAAAATCGAATTTCTTGACTTGTTGAAAACTTAGTATTCTTGGTATATATAGGCTTATTATGACGTGAAACATCCATTTATATGATTTTTATGCAGTTTGAAAGAAGTGAAGTAAACGCGATTTTACTGTCACTAGGGGCTAGAAAATTGAATTCCTTGACTTGTTGAAAACTCAATATTCTTGGTATATAGAGGCTTATTATGACATGATACATCCATTTATATGATTTTTAAGCATTTTGAAAGAAGTGAAGTAAACCTGATTTTACACTCACAAGGGTCTAGAAATTCGAATTTCTTGACTTGTTGAAAACTTAGTATTCTTGGTATATATAGGCTTATTATGGCGTGAAACATCCATTTATATGATTTTTATGCACTTTGAAAGAAGTGAAGTAAACGCGATTTTACTCTCACTAGGGGCAAGAAAATCGAAATTCTTGACTTTATGAAAACTCAGTATTCCTATATATATGCTTATAATGACGTGAAACATCCATTTATATGATTTTTAAGCAGTTTGAAAGATGAGAAGTAAACGCGATTTTACACTCACTAGGGGCTAGAAAATCGAAATTCTTGACTTTTTGAAAACTCAGTATTCTTGGTATATAGAGGTTTTTTATGAGGTGATACAGCCATTTATATGATTTTTAAGCAGTGTGAAAGAAGTGAAGTAAACGTGATTTTACACTCACTAGATGCTAGAAAATCGAATTTCATGACTTGTTGAAAATTCAATATTCTTGGTATATAGAGGCTTATTATGAGGTGATACATGCATTTATATGATTTTTAAGCAGATTGTAAGAAGTGAAGTAATCGCCATTTTACACTCACTAGGGGCTAGAAAATCGATTTTTTAGACTTGTTGAGAACTCAATATTCTTGGTATATAGAGGCTTATTATGAGGTGATACATGCATTTATATGATTTTTCAGCAGTTTGAAAGAAGTGAAGTAAATACGATTTTACACTCACTAGATGCTAGAAAATTGAATTTCATCACTTGTTGAAAAATCAATATTCTTGGTATATAGAGGCATATTATGATGTGATACATCCATTTGTATGATTTTTAAGCAGTTTGTAAGAAGTGTGGAAAGCGGGATTTTACACTCACTAGATGCTAGAAAATCGAATTTCATGACTTGTTGAAAACTCAATACCTTTGGTATATAGAGGCTTATTATTATGTGATACACCCATTTATATGATTTTTGCGCACTATGAAAGAAGTGTGGAAATCGCGATTTTACAGTCACTAGGGGTTAGAAAATCGAATTTCTTGACTTGTTGAAAACAATATTCTTCGTATATAAACGTTTTTTATGATGTGATACATCCATTTATATGATTTTTAACCAGTTTGACGGAATTGTAGTAAACGCAAATTAACACTCACTGCAGGCTAGAAATTCGAATTTCTTGACTTGTTGAAAACTAAATATTCTTGGTATATAGAGGCTTATTATGATGTGATACATCGATTTATATGATTTTTAAGCAGTTTGAAAGAAGTGAAGTAAACGGGATTTTACACTCACTAGATGCTACAAAAACGAATTTCATGACTTGTTGAAAACTCAATACCTTTGGTGTATAGAGGCTTATTATAATGTAATACACCCATTTATATGATTTTTACGCACTATGAAAGAAGTGTGGAAATCCCGATTTTACAGTCACTAGGGTTTAGAAAATCGAATTTCTTGACTTGTTGAAAACAATATTCTTCGTATATAGATGTTTTTTATGATGTGATACATCCATTTATACGATTTTAAAGCAGTTTGAAAGAAGTGAAGTATACGCGATTTACACTAACAAAATGCTAGAAAATCGAATTTCTTGTCTTGTTTAAAACTCAGTATTCTTGGTATATAGAGGCTTATTATGAGGTGATACATCCAGTTATAATATTTTTAAGCAGATTGTAAGAAGTGAAGTAATCGCGATTTTACACTCACTAGGGGCTAGAATATCGATTTTCGAGACTTGTTGAACAACTCAATATTCTTGGTATATAGAGGCTTATTATTAGGTGAAACGTGCATTTATATGATTTTTAATAGTTTGTAAGAAGTGAATTATACGCGATTTTACACTACAAGGGGCTAGAAAATCGAATTTCTTGACTTGTTGAAAAATCAATATTCTTGGTATATAGAGGCTTATTATGATGTGATACATCCATTTGTATGATTTTTAAGCAGTTTGTAAGAAGTGTGGAAAGCGGGATTTTACACTCCTTAGGGGCTATAAAATCGAATTTCTTGACTTGTTGAATACTCAGTTTTCTTTGTATATAGAGGCTTATTATGAGGTGATACATCCATTTATACGATTTTTAAGCAGTTTGAAAGAAGTGAAGTAAACGCGATTTTACACTCACCAGGGGCTAGAAAATCGAATTTCATGACTTGTTGAAAACTCAATATTGTTGGTATATAGAGGCTTATTACGATGTGATACATCCATTTATTTGATTTTTAAGCAGTTTGAAAGAAGTAAAGTAAACGCGATTTTGCACTCACTAGGGGCTAGAAAATCGAATTTCTTGACTTTTTGAAAACTCAGTATTCTTGGTATATATAGGCTTTAAATGACGTGAAACACATATTTAAATGGTTTTTAAGCAGTTTGAAATAAGTGAAGAAAACGCGATTCTACACTCACTAGGGGCTAGAAAATCGAATTTCTTGACTTTATGAAAACTCAGTATTCCTATATATATAGGCTTATAATGACGTGAAACATCCATTTATGTGATTTTTAAGCAGTTTGAAAGAACAGAAGTAAACGCGATTTTACACTCACTAGGGGCTAGAAAATCGAAATTCATGACTTTTTGAAAACTCAATATTCTTGGTATATAGAGGCTTATTATGACATGATACATCCATTTATATGATTTTTAAGCATTTTGAAAGAAGTGAAGTAAACCTGATTTTACACTCACTAGGGTCTAGAAATTCGAATTTCTTGACTTGTTGAAAACTTAGTATTCTTGGTATATATAGGCTTATTATGACGTGAAACATCCATTTATATGATTTTATGCAGTTTGAAAGAAGTGAAGTAAACGCGATTTTACTCTCACTAGGGGATAGAAAATTGAATTTCTTGACTTGTTGAAAACTCAATATTCTTGGTATATGTAGGCTTATAATGAAGTGAAACATCCATTTATATGATTTTTAACCAGTTTCAAAGAAGTGAAGTAAACGCGATTTTACTCTCACTAGGGGCTAGAAAATTGAATTTCTTGACTTGTTGAAAACTCAATATTCATGTTATTTGTAGGCTTATAATGAGGTGATACATCCATTTATATGATTTTTAAGCAGTTTGAAAGAAGTGAAGTAAACGCGATTTTACACTCACTAGGGGCTTGAAAATCGAAATTCTTGACCTTTTGAAAACTTAGTATTCTTGGTATATATAGGCTTATTATGACGTGAAACATCCATTTATATGATTTTTAAGCAGTTTGAAAGAAGTGAAGTTAAACGCGATTTTACACTTACTAGGGGCTAGAAGATCGAATTTCTTGACTTGTTTAAAAACTTAGTATTCTTGGTATATGTAGGCTTATTATGACGTGAAATATCCATTTATATGATTTTTATGCAGTTTGAAAGAAGTGCAGTAAACGCGATTTTACTCTCACTAGGGGCTAGAAAATTGAAATTCTTGACTTGTTAAAAACTCAATATTCTTGGTATATATAGGCTTATTATGAGGTGATACATCCATGTATATGATTTTTAAGCAGTTTGAAAGAGGTGAAGTAAACGCGATTTTACACATACTAGGGGCTAGAAAATCGAATTTCTTGACTTTTTGAAAACTCAGTATTCTTGGTATATAGAGGCTTATTATGAGGTGATACATCCATTTATATGATTTTTAAGCAGTTTGAAAGAAGTGAAGTAAACGCGATTTTACACTCACTAGGGGCTAGAAAATCGAATATCTTGACTTTTTGAAAACACAGTATTCCTTGTATATAGAGGCTTATTATGAGGTGATACATTCAATTATATGATTTTTAAGTAGTTTGAAAGAAGTGAAGAAAACGCGATTTTACACTCACTAGGGGCTAAAATATCGAATTTCTTGACTTGTTGAAAACTGAGTATTCTTGGTATATAGAGGCTTATTATGAGGTGATACATTCAATTATATGATTTTTAAGCAGTTTGAAAGAAGTGAAGTAAACGCGATTTTACACTCACTAGGGGCTAGAAAATCGATATTCTTGACTTTTTGAAAACTCAGTATTCTTGGTATATAGAGGGTTTTTATGAGGTGATACATTCATTTATATGATTTTTAAGCAGTTTGAAAGAAGTGAAGTAAACGTGATTTTACACTCACTAGGGGCTAGAGAATCGAATCTCTTGACTTGTTGAAAACTTAGTATTCTTGGTAGATATAGGCTTATTATGACGTGAAACATCCATTTATATGATTTTTATGCAGTTTTAAAAAAGTGAAGTAAACGCGATTTTACTCTCACTAGGGGAGAGAAAATTGAATTTCTTTACTTGTTGAAAACTCAATATTCTTAGTATATGTAGGCTTATAATGACGTGAAACATCCTTTTATATGATTTTTAAGCAGTTTGAAAGAAGTGAAGTAAACGCGATTTTACACTCACTAGGGGCTAGAAAATCGAAATTCTTGACTTTTGAAAACTTAGTATTCTTGATATATAGAGGCTTATTATGAGGCGATACATCCATTTATATGATTTTTAAGCAGTTTGAAACAAGTGAAGTAAACGCGATTATACACTCACTAGGGGCTAAAAAATCGAATTTCAAGACTTGTTAAAAACTTAGTATTCTTGGTATATATAGGCTTATTATGACGTATAACATCCATTTATATGATTTTTATGCAGTTTGAAAGAAGTGAAGTAAACGCGATTTTACTCTCACAAGGGGCTAGAAAATTGAATTTCTTGACTTGTTGAAAACTCAATATTCTTGGTATATGTAGGCTTATAATGACGTGAAACATCCTTTTAAGCAGTTTGAAAGAAGTGAAGTAAACGCGATTTTACACTCACTAGGGGCTAGAAAATCGAAATTCTTGACTTTTACAAATTTTAGTTTTCTTGGTATATATAGGCTTATTATGAGGTGATACATACATCCATTTATATGATTTTTTCGAAGTTTGAAAGAAGTGTGGAAAGCGTGATTTTACACTCACTAGGGGCTAGAAAATCGAATTTCTGCCTTGTTGAAAACTCAATATTCTTGGTATAAAAAGCTTATTATGATGTGATACACCCATTTATGATTTTTACTTAGTTTGAAACAACTGAAGTAAACGCGATTTTACACTCACTAGGGGCTAGAAAATCGATTTTCTTGACTTTTTGAAAACTCAGTATTCTTGGTATATAGAGGCTTATTATGAGGTGATACATCCATTTATATGATTTTTAAGCAGTTTGAAAGAAGTGAAGTAAACGCGATTTTACACTCACTAGGGGCTAGAAAATCGAATTTCTGTACTTGTTGAAAACTCAATATTCTTTCTATATTAGGCTTATTATGACGTGAAACATCCATTTATATGATTTTTTCGAAGTTTGAAAGAAGTGTGGAAAGGGTGATTTTACACTCACTAGGGGCTAGAAATTTGAATTTCTTGACTTTTAAAAACTCAGTATTCTTGGTATATAGAGGCTTATTATGAGGTGATACATCCATTTATAAGATTTTTAAGCAGTTTGAAAGAAGTGAAGTAAACGCGATTTTACACTCACTAGGAGCTTGAAAATCGTAATTCTTAACTTTTTGAAAACTTAGTATTCTTGGTATATAGAGGCTTATTATGAGGTGATACATCCATTTATATGATTTTTAAACAGTTTGAAAGTAGTAAAGTAAACGCGATTTTACGCTCACTAGGGGCTAAAATATCGAATTTCTTGACTTGTTGAAAACTGAGTTTTCTTGGTATATAGATGCTTATTATGAGGTGATACATACATTTATATGATTTTTAAGCAGTTTGAAAGATGTGAAGTAAACGTGATTTTACTCTCACTAGGGGCTAGAAAATTGAATTTCTTGACTTGTTGAAAACTCAATATTCTTGGTATATGTAGGCTTATAATGACGTGAAACATCCACTTATATGATTTTTAAGCATTTTGAAAGAAGTGAAATAAACGCGATTTTACACTCACTAGGGGCTAGAAAATCGAATTTCTTGACTTTTTGAAAACTTAGTAATCTTTGGTATATATAGGCTTATTATGAGGTGATACATCCATTTATATGATTTTTAAGCAGTTTGAAAGAAGTGAAGTAAACGCGATTATACACTCACTAGGGGCTAGAAAATCGAAATTCTTGAATTTTTAAAAACTCAGTATTCTTGGTATATATAGGCTTATAATTACGTGATACATCCACTTATATGATTTTTAAGCATTTTGAAAGAAGTGAAATAAACGCGATTTTACACTCACTAGGGGCTAGAAAATCGAATTTCTTGACTTTTTGAAAACTCAATATTCTTGCTATATATATATGCATATAATGACGTAAAACATCCATTTATATGATTTTTAAGCAGTTTGAAAGAAGTGAAGTAAACGCGATTATACACTCACTAGGGGCTAGAAAATCGAAATTCTTGACTTTTACAAATTTAAGTATTCTTGGTATATATGGGCTTTTTATGAGGTGATATATCCATTTATATGATTTTTTCGAAGTTTGAAAGAAGTGTGGAAAGCGTGATTTTACACTCACTAGGGGCTAGAAAATCGAATTTCCTGCCTTGTTGAAAACTCAATATTCTTGGTATAAAAGGCTTATTATGATGTGATACACCCATTTATGATTTTTACTTAGTTTGGAACAAGTGAAGTAAACGCGATTTTACACTCACTAGGGGCTAGAAAATCGATTTTCTTGACTTTTTGAAAACTCAGTATTCTTGGTATATAGAGGCTTATTATGAGGTGATACATCCATTTATATGATTTTTTCGAAGTTTGAAAGAAGTGTGGAAAGCGTGATTTTACACTCACTAGGGGCTAGAAAATTGAATTTCTTGACTTTTAAAAACTCAGTATTCTTGGTATATAGAGGCTTATTATGACGTGAAACATCCATTTATATGATTTTTTCGAAGTTTGAAAGAAGTGTGGAAAGCGTGATTTTACACTCACTAGGGGCTAGAAAATTGAATTTCTTGACTTTTAAAAACTCAGTATTCTTGGTATATAGAGGCTTATTATGAGGTCAATCATCCATTTATATGATTTTTAAGCAGTTTGAAAGAAGTGAAGTAAACGCGATTTTACTGTCACTAGGGGCAAGAAAATCGAATTTCTTGACTTTTTGAAAACTCAGTATTCTTGGTATATAGAGGCTTATTATGAGGTGATACATCCATTTATAAGATTTTTAAGCAGTTTGAAAGAAGTGAAGTAAACGCGATTTTACACTCACTAGGGGCTAGAAAATCGAATTTCTTGACTTTTTGAAAACTCAGTATTCTTGGTATATAGAGGCTTTTTATGAGGTGATACATTCATTTATATGATTTTTAAGCAGTTTGTAAGAAGTGAAATAAAGGTGATTTTACACTCACTGGGGGCTAGAAAATCGAATTTTTTGACTTGTTGAAAACTTAGTATTCTTGGTATATATATATAGGCTTATTATGACCTGAAACATCCATTTATATGATTTTTTTGCAGTTTGAAAGAAGTGAAGTAAACGCGAAATTTACTGTCACTAGGGGCTAGAAAATTGAATTTCTTGACTTGTTGAAAACTCAATATTCATGGTATATGTAGGCTTATAATGACGTGAAACATCCTTTTATATGATTTTTAAGCAGTTTGAAAGAAGTGAAGTAAACGCGATTTTACACTCACTGGGGGCTAGAAAATCGAATTTCTTGACTTGTTGAAATCTGAATATTCTTGGTATATAGAGGCTTATAATGACGTGATACATCCATTTATATGATTTTTAAGCATTTTGAAAGAAGTGAAGTAAACGCGATTTTACACTCACTAGGGGCTAGAAAATCGAATTTCTTGACTTTTTGAAAACTCAGTATTCTTGGTATATAGAGGCTTACTATGAGGTGATACATCCATTTATATGATTTTTAAGCAGTTTGAAATAAGTGAAGAAAACGCGATTTTACACCCACTAGGGCTAGAAAATCGAATTTCTTGTCGTTTTGAGACCTCAGTATTCTTGGAATATATAGGCTTATTATTCTTGGTATATAGAGGCTTATAATGAGGTGATACATCCATTTATATGATTTTTAAGCAGTTTGAAAGAAGTGATGTAAACGCGATTTTACACTCACTAGGGGCTAGAAAATCGAAATTCTTGACTTTTTGAAAACTTAGTATTCTTGGTATATAGAGGCTTATAATGACGTGATACATCCATTTATATGATTTTTAAGCATTTTGAAAGAAGTGAAGTAAACGCGATTTTACACTCACTAGGGGCTAGAAAATCGAATTTCTTGACTTTTTGAAAACTCAGTATTCTTGGTATATAGAGGCTTACTATGAGGTGATACATTCATTTATATGATTTTTAAGCAGTTTGAAATAAGTGAAGAAAACGCGATTTTACACCCACTAGGGCTAGAAAATCGAATTTCTTGTCGTTTTGAGACCTCAGTATTCTTGGAATATATAGGCTTATTATTCTTGGTATATAGAGGCTTATAATGAGGTGATACATCCATTTATATGATTTTTAAGCAGTTTGAAAGAAGTGATGTAAACGCGATTTTACACTCACTAGGGGCTAGAAAATCGAAATTCTTGACTTTTTGAAAACTTAGTATTCTTGGTATATAGAGGCTTATTTTGAGGTGATACATCCATTTATATGATTTTTAAGCAGTTTGAAAGAAGTGAAGTAAACGCGATTTTACACTTACTAGGGGCTAGAAAATCGAATTTCTTGACTTGTTAAAAACTTAGTATTCTTGGTATATGTAGGCTTATTATGACGTGAAATATCCATTTATATGATTTTTATGCAGTTTGAAAGAAGTGCAGTAAACGCGATTTTACTCTCACTAGGGGCTAGAAAATTGAAATTCTTGACTTGTTAAAAACTCAATATTCTTGGTATATATAGGCTTATTATGAGGTGATACATCCATGTATATGATTTTTAAGCAGTTTGAAAGAGGTGAAGTAAACGCGATTTTACACATACTAGGGGCTAGAAAATCGAATTTCTTGACTTTTTGAAAACTCAGTATTCTTGGTATATAGAGGCTTATTATGAGGTGATACATCCATTTATATGATTTTTAAGCAGTTTGAAAGAAGTGAAGTAAACGCGATTTTACACTCACTAGGGGCTAGAAAATCGAATATCTTGACTTTTTGAAAACACAGTATTCTTGGTATATAGAGGCTTATTATGAGGTGATACATTCAATTATATGATTTCTAAGCAGTTTGAAAGAAGTGAAGAAAACGCGATTTTACACTCACTAGGGGCTAGAAGATCGAATTTCTTGTCTTTTTTAGACCTCAGTATTCTTGGAATATATAGGCTTATTATGACGTGAAACATCCATTTATGTGATTTTTATGCAGTTTGAAAGAAGTAAAGTAAACGCGATTTTACACTCACTAGGGGCGAAAATATCGAATTTCTTGACTTGTTGAAAACTGAGTATTCTTGGTATATAGATGCTTATTATGAGGTGATACATCCATTTATTTGATTTTTATGCAGTTTGAAAGAAGTGAAGTAAACGCGATTTTACACTCACTAGGGGCTAGAAAATCGAAATTCTTGACTTTTTGAAAACTCAGTATTCTTGGTATATAGAGGGTTTTTATGAGGTGATACATTCATTTATATGATTTTTAAGCAGTTTGAAAGAAGTGAAGTAAACGTGATTTTACACTCACTAGGGGCTAGAGAATCGAATCTCTTGACTTGTTGAAAACTTAGTATTCTTGGTAGATATAGGCTTATTATGACGTGAAACATCCATTTATATGATTTTTATGCAGTTTTAAAAAATGAAGTAAACGCGATTTTACTCTCACTAGGGGATAGAAAATTGAATTTCTTTACTTGTTGAAAACTCAATATTCTTAGTATATGTAGGCTTATAATGACGTGAAACATCCTTTTATATGATTTTTAAGCAGTTTGAAAGAAGTGAAGTAAACGCGATTTTACACTCACTAGGGGCTAGAAAATCGAAATTCTTGACTTTTGAAAACTTAGTATTCTTGATATAGAGGCTTATTATGAGGTGATACATCCATTTATATGATTTTTAAGCAGTTTGAAACAAGTGAAGTAAACGCGATTATACACTCACTAGGGGCTAAAAAATCGAATTTCAAGACTTGTTAAAAACTTAGTATTCTTGGTATATATAGGCTTATTATGACGTGAAACTTCCATTTATATGATTTTTATGCAGTTTGAAAAAGTGAAGTAAACGCGATTTTACTCTCACTAGGGGCTAGAAAATTGAATTTCTTTACTTGTTGAAAACTCAATATTCTTGGTATATGTAGGCTTATAATGACGTGAAACATCCTTTTATATGATTTTTAAGCAGTTTGAAAGAAGTGAAGTAAACGCGATTTTACACTCACTAGGGGACAGAAAATCGAAATTCTTGACTTTTTGAAAACTTAGTATTCTTGATATATAGAGGCTTATTATGAGGTGATACATCCATTTATATGATTTTTAAGCAGTTTGAAACAAGTGAAGTAAACGCGATTATACACTCACTAGGGGCTAAAAAATCGAATTTCTTGACTTGTTAAAAACTTAGTATTCTTGGTATATATAGGCTTATTATGACGTATAACATGCATTTATATGATTTTTATGCAGTTTGAAAGAAGTGAAGTAAACGCGATTTTACTCTCACAAGGGGCTAGAAAATTGAATTTCTTGACTTGTTGAAAACTCAATATTCTTGGTATATGTAGGCTTATAATGACGTGAAACATCCTTTTAAGCAGTTTGAAAGAAGTGAAGTAAACGTGATTTTACACTCACTAGGGGCTAGAAAATCGAAATTCTTGACTTTTACAAATTTTAGTATTCTTGGTATATATAGGCTTATTATGAGGTGATACATACATCCATTTATATGATTTTTTCGAAGTTTGAAAGAAGTGTGGAAAGCGTGATTTTACACTCACTAGGGGCTAGAAAATCGAATTTCTCCCTTGTTGAAAACTCAATATTCTTGGTATAAAAAGCTTATTATGATGTGATACACCCATTTATGATTTTTACTTAGTTTGAAACAAGTGAAGTAAACGCGATTTTACACTCACTAGGGGCTAGAAAATCGATTTTCTTGACTTTTTGAAAACTCAGTATTCTTGGTATATAGAGGCTTATTATGAGGTGATACATCCATTTATATGATTTTTAAGCAGTTTGAAAGAAGTGAAGTAAACGCGATTTTACACTCACTAGGGGCTAGAAAATCGAATTTCTGTACTTGTTGAAAACTCAATATTCTTTCTATATATAGGCTTATTATGACGTGAAACATCCATTTATATGATTTTTTCGAAGTTTGAAAGAATTGTGGAAAGCGTGATTTTACACTCACTAGGGGCTAGAAATTAGAATTTCTTGACTTTTAAAAACTCAGTATTCTTGGTATATAGAGGCTTATTATGAGGTCATTCTTCCATTTATATGATTTTTAAGCAGTTTGAAAGAAGTAAAGTAAACGCGATTTTACAGTTACTAGGGGCAAGAAAATCGAATTTCTTGACTTTTTGAAAACTCAGTATTCTTGGTATATAGAGGCTTATTATGAGGTGATACATCCATTTATAAGATTTTTAAGCAGTTTGAAAGAAGTGAAGTAAACGCGATTTTACACTCACTAGGAGCTTGAAAATCGTAATTCTTGACTTTTTGAAAACTTAGTATTCTTGGTATATAGAGGCTTATTATGAGGTGATACATCCATTTATATGATTTTTAAACAGTTTGAAAGTAGTAAAGTAAACGCGATTTTACGCTCACTAGGGGCTAAAATATCGAATTTCTTGACTTGTTGAAAACTGAGTTTTCTTGGTATATAGATGCTTATTATGAGGTGATACATACATTTATATGATTTTTAAGCAGTTTAAAGATGTGAAGTAAACGTGATTTTACTCTCACTAGGGGCTAGAAAATTGAATTTCTTGACTTGTTGAAAACTCAATATTCTTGGTATATGTAGGCTTATAATGACGTGAAACATCCACTTATATGATTTTTAAGCATTTTGAAAGAAGTGAAATAAACGCGATTTTACACTCACTAGGGGCTAGAAAATCGAATTTCTTGTTTTTTTGAAAACTTAGTATTCTTGGTATATATAGGCTTATTATGAGGTGATACATCCATTTATATGATTTTTAAGCAGTTTGAAAGAAGTGAAGTAAACGCGATTTTACACTCACTGGGGGATAGAAAATCGAATATCTTGACATGTTGAAATCTGAATATTCTTGGTATATAGAGGCTTATTATGAGGTGAATCATCCATTTATATGATTTTTAAGCAGTTTGAAAGAAGTGAAGTAAACGCGATTTTACACTCACTAGGGGTTAGAAAATCGAATTTCTTGAATTTTTAAAAACTCAGTATTCTTGGTATATATAGGCTTATAATGACGTGATACATCCACTTATATGATTTTTAAGCATTTTGAAAGAAGTGAAATAAACGCGATTTTACACTCACTAGGGGCTAGAAAATCGAATTTCTTGACTTTTTGAAAACTCAATATTCTTGCTATATATATGCATATAATGACGTAAAACATCCATTTATATGATTTTTAAGCAGTTTGAAAGAAGTGAAGTAAACGCGATTTTACACTCACTAGGGGCTAGAAATTCGAATTTCTTGACTTGTTGAAAACTTAGTATTCTTGGTATATATAGGCTTATAATGACGTGAAACGTCCCTTTATATGATTTTTAAGCAGCTTGAAAGAAGTGAAGTAAACGTGATTTTACTCTCACTAGGGGCTAGAAAATTGAATTTCTTGACTTGTTGAAAACTCAATATTCTTGGTATATGTAGGCTTATAATGACGTGAAACATCCTTTTATATGATTTTTAAGCAGTTTGAAAGAAGTGAAGTAAACGCGATTTTACACTCACTAGGGGCTAGAAAATCGAAATTCTTGACTTTTTGAAAACTCAGTATTCTTGGTATATAGAGGGTTTTTATGAGGTGATACATTCATTTATATGATTTTTAAGCAGTTTGAAAGAAGTGAAGTAAACGTGATTTTACACTCACTAGGGGCTAGAGAATCGAATCTCTTGACTTGTTGAAAACTTAGTATTCTTGGTAGATATAGGCTTATTATGACGTGAAACATCCATTTATATGATTTTTATGCAGTTTTAAAAAAGTGAAGTAAACGCGATTTTACTCTCACTAGGGGATAGAAAATTGAATTTCTTTACTTGTTGAAAACTCAATATTCTTAGTATATGTAGGCTTATAATGACGTGAAACATCCTTTTATATTATTTTTAAGCAGTTTGAAAGAAGTGAAGTAAACGCGATTTTACACTCACTAGGGGCTAGAAAATCGAAATTCTTGACTTTTGAAAACTTAGTATTCTTGATATATAGAGGCTTATTATGAGGTGATACATCCATTTATATGATTTTTAAGCAGTTTGAAACAAGTGAAGTAAACGCGATTATACACTCACTAGGGGCTAAAAAATCGAATTTCAAGACTTGTTAAAAACTTAGTATTCTTGGTATATATAGGCTTATTATGACGTGAAACATCCATTTATATGATTTTTATGCAGTTTGAAAAAGTGAAGTAAACGCGATTTTACCTTCACTAGGGGCTAGAAAATTGAATTTCTTTACTTGTTGAAAACTCAATATTCTTGGTATATGTAGGCTTATAATGACGTGAAACATCCTTTTATATGATTTTTAAGCAGTTTGAAAGAAGTGAAGTAAACGCGATTTTACACTCACTAGGGGATAGAAAATCGAAATTCTTGACTTTTTGAAAACTTAGTATTCTTGATATATAGAGGCTTATTATGAGGTGATACATCCATTTATATGATTTTTAAGCAGTTTGAAACAAGTGAAGTAAACGCGATTATACACTCACTAGGGGCTAAATAATCGAATTTCTTGACTTGTTAAAAACTTAGTATTCTTGGTATATATAGGCTTATTATGACGTATAACATGCATTTATATGATTTTTATGCAGTTTGAAAGAAGTGAAGTAAACGCGATTTTACTCTCACAAGGGGCTAGAAAATTGAATTTCTTGACTTGTTGAAAACTCAATATTCTTGGTATATGTAGGCTTATAATGACGTGAAACATCCTTTTAAGCAGTTTGAAAGAAGTGAAGTAAACGTGATTTTACACTCACTAGGGGCTAGAAAATCGAAATTCTTGACTTTTACAAATTTTAGTATTCTTGGTATATATAGGCTTATTATGAGGTGATACATACATCCATTTATATGATTTTTTCGAAGTTTGAAAGAAGTGTGGAAAGCGTGATTTTACACTCACTAGGGGCTAGAAAATCGAATTTCTGCCTTGTTGAAAACTCAATATTCTTGGTATAAAAAGCTTATTATGATGTGATACACCCATTTATGATTTTTACTTAGTTTGAAACAAGTGAAGTAAACGCGATTTTACACTCACTAGGGGCTAGAAAATCGATTTTCTTGACTTTTTGAAAACTCAGTATTCTTGGTATATAGAGGCTTATTATGAGGTGATACATCCATTTATATGATTTTTAAGCAGTTTGAAAGAAGTGAAGTAAACGCGATTTTACACTCACTAGGGGCTAGAAAATCGAATTTCTGTACTTGTTGAAAACTCAATATTCTTTCTATATATAGGCTTATTATGACGTGAAACATCCATTTATATGATTTTTTCGAAGTTTGAAAGAATTGTGGAAAGCGTGATTTTACACTCACTAGGGGCTAGAAATTTGTTTTTCTTGACTTTTAAAAACTCAGTATTCTTGGTATATAGAGGCTTATTATGAGGTCATTCTTCCATTTATATGATTTTTAAGCAGTTTGAAAGAAGTAAAGTAAACGCGATTTTACAGTTACTAGGGGCAAGAAAATCGAATTTCTTGACTTTTTGAAAACTCAGTATTCTTGGTATATAGAGGCTTATTATGAGGTGATACATCCATTTATAAGATTTTTAAGCAGTTTGAAAGAAGTGAAGTAAACGCGATTTTACACTCACTAGGAGCTTGAAAATCGTAATTCTTGACTTTTTGAAAACTTAGTATTCTTGGTATATAGAGGCTTATTATGAGGTGATACATCCATTTATATGATTTTTAAACAGTTTGAAAGTAGTAAAGTAAACGCGATTTTACGCTCACTAGGGGCTAAAATATCGAATTTCTTGACTTGTTGAAAACTAGTTTTCTTGGTATATAGATGGTTATTATGAGGTGATACATACATTTATATGATTTTTAAGCAGTTTGAAAGATGTGAAGTAAACGTGATTTTACTCTCACTAGGGGCTAGAAAATTGAATTTCTTGACTTGTTGAAAACTCAATATTCTTGGTATATGTAGGCTTATAATGACGTGAAACATCCACTTATATGATTTTTAAGCATTTTGAAAGAAGTGAAATAAACGCGATTTTACACTCACTAGGGGCTAGAAAATCGAATTTCTTGTTTTTTTGAAAACTTAGTATTCTTGGTATATATAGGCTTATTATGAGGTGATACATCCATTTATATGATTTTTAAGCAGTTTGAAAGAAGTGAAGTAAACGCGATTTTACACTCACTGGGGGATAGAAAATCGAATATCTTGACATGTTGAAATCTGAATATTCTTGGTATATAGAGGCTTATTATGAGGTGAATCATCCATTTATATGATTTTTAAGCAGTTTGAAAGAAGTGAAGTAAACGCGATTTTACACTCACTAGGGGTTAGAAAATCGAATTTCTTGAATTTTTAAAAACTCAGTATTCTTGGTATATATAGGCTTATAATGACGTGATACATCCACTTATATGATTTTTAAGCATTTTGAAAGAAGTGAAATAAACGCGATTTTACACTCACTAGGGGCTAGAAAATCGAATTTCTTGACTTTTTGAAAACTCAATATTCTTGCTATATATATATGCATATAATGACGTAAAACATCCATTTATATGATTTTTAAGCAGTTTGAAAGAAGTGAAGTAAACGCGATTTTACACTCACTAGGGGCTAGAAATTCGAATTTCTTGACTTGTTGAAAACTTAGTATTCTTGGTATATATAGGCTTATAATGACGTGAAACGTCCCTTTATATGATTTTTAAGCAGCTTGAAAGAAGTGAAGTAAACGCGATTTTACACTCACTAGGGGCTAGAAAATCGAAATTCTTGACTTTTTGAAAACTTAGTATTCTTGGTATATATAGGCTTATTATGAGGTTATACATCCATTTATATGATTTTTAAGCAGTTTAAAAGAAGTGAAGTAAACGCGATTTTACACTCACTAGGGGCTAGAAAATCGAATTTCTTGACTTGTTGAAATCTGAATATTCTTGGTAAATAGAGGCTTATAATGACGTGATACATCCATTTATATGATTTTTAAGCATTTTGAAAGAAGTGAAGTAAACGCGATTTTACACTCACTAGGGGCTAGAAAATCGAATTTCTTGACTTTTTGAAAACTCAGTATTCTTGGTATATAGAGGCTTACTATGAGGTGATACATCCATTTATATGATTTTTAAGCAGTTTGAAATAAGTGAAGAAAACGCGATTTTACACTCACTAGGAGCTAGAAAATCGAATTTCTTGTCGTTTTGAGACCTCAGTATTCTTGGAATATATAGGCTTTATTATTCTTGGTATATAGAGGCTTATAATGAGGTGATACATCCATTTATATGATTTTTAAGCAGTTTGAAAGAAGTGAAGTAAACGCGATTTTACACTCACTAGGGGCTAGAAAATCGAATTTCTTGATATTTAAAAACTCAGTATTCTTGGTATATAGAGGCTTATATTGACGTGAAACATCCATTTATTTGATTTTTATGCAGTTTGAAAGAAGTGAAGTAAACGCGATTTTACACTCACTAGGGGCTAGAAAATCGAAATTCTTGACTTTTTGAAAACTCAGTATTCTTGGTATATAGAGGGTTTTTATGAGGTGATACATTCATTTATATGATTTTTAAGCAGTTTGAAAGAAGTGAAGTAAACGTGATTTTACACTCACTAGGGGCTAGAGAATCGAATCTCTTGACTTGTTGAAAACTTAGTATTCTTGGTAGATATAGGCTTATTATGACGTGAAACATCCATTTATATGATTTTTATGCAGTTTTAAAAAAGTGAAGTAAACGCGATTTTACTCTCACTAGGGGAGAGAAAATTGAATTCCTTTACTTGTTGAAAACTCAATATTCTTAGTATATGTAGGCTTATAATGACGTGTAACATCCTTTTATATGATTTTTAAGCAGTTTGAAAGAAGTGAAGTAAACGCGATTTTACACTCACTAGGGGCTAGAAAATCGAAATTCTTGACTTTTGAAAACTTAGTATTCTTGATATATAGAGGCTTATTATGAGGTGATACATCCATTTATATGATTTTTAAGCAGTTTGAAACAAGTGAAGTAAACGCGATTATACACTCACTAGGGGCTAAAAAATCGAATTTCAAGACTTGTTAAAAACTTAGTATTCTTGGTATATATAGGCTTATTATGAGGTATAACATCCATTTATATGATTTTTATGCAGTTTGAAACAAGTGAAGTAAACGCGATTTTACTCTCACAAGGGGCTAGAAAATTGAATTTCTTGACTTGTTGAAAACTCAATATTCTTGGTATATGTAGGCTTATAATGACGTGAAACATCCTTTTAAGCAGTTTGAAAGAAGTGAAGTAAACGCGATTTTACACTCACTAGGGGTTAGAAAATCGAAATTCTTGACTTTTACAAATTTTAGTAATCTTGGTATATATAGGCTTATTATGAGGTGATACATACATCCATTTATATGATTTTTTCGAAGTTTGAAAGAAGTGTGGAAAGCGTGATTTTACACTCACTAGGGGCTAGAAAATGGAATTTCTGCCTTGTTGAAAACTCAATATTCTTGGTATAAAAAGCTTATTATGATGTGATACACCCATTTATGATTTTTACTTAGTTTGAAACAACTGAAGTAAACGCGATTTTACACTCACTAGGGGCTAGAAAATCGATTTTCTTGACTTTTTGAAAACTCAGTATTCTTGGTATATAGAGGCTTATTATGAGGTGATACATCCATTTATATGATTTTTAAGCAGTTTGAAAGAAGTGAAGTAAACGCGATTTTACACTCACTAGGGGCTAGAAAATCGAATTTCTGTACTTGTTGAAAACTCAATATTCTTTCTATATATAGGCTTATTATGACGTGAAACATCCATTTATATGATTTTTTCGAAGTTTGAAAGAAGTGTGGAAAGCGTGATTTTACACTCACTAGGGGCTAGAAATTTGAATTTCTTGACTTTTAAAAACTCAGTATTCTTGGTATATAGAGGCTTATTATGAGGTCATTCATCCATTTATATGATTTTTAAGCAGTTTGAAAGAAGTGAAGTAAACGCGATTTTACAGTTACTAGGGGCAAGAAAATCGAATTTCTTGACTTTTTGAAAACTCAAAATTCTTGGTATATAGAGGCTTATTATGAGGTGATACATCTATTTATAAGATTTTTAAGCAGTTTGAAAGAAGTGAAGTAAACGCGATTTTACACTCACTAGGAGCTTGAAAATCGTAATTCTTAACTTTTTGAAAACTTAGTATTCTTGGTATATAGAGGCTTATTATGAGGTGATACATCCATTTATATGATTTTTAAACAGTTTGAAAGTAGTAAAGTAAACGCGATTTTACGCTCACTAGGGGCTAAAATATCGAATTTCTTGACTTGTTGAAAACTGAGTTTTCTTGGTATATAGATGCTTATTATGAGGTGATACATACATTTATATGATTTTTAAGCAGTTTGAAAGATGTGAAGTAAACGTGATTTTACTCTCACTAGGGGCTAGAAAATTGAATTTCTTGACTTGTTGAAAACTCAATATTCTTCGTATATGTAGGCTTATAATGACGTGAAACATCCACTTATATGATTTTTAAGCATTTTGAAAGAAGTGAAATAAACGCGATTTTACACTCACTAGGGGCTAGAAAATCGAATTTCTTGACTTTTTGAAAACTTAGTAATCTTTGGTATATATAGGCTTATTATGAGGTGATACATCCATTTATATGATTTTTAAGCAGTTTGAAAGAAGTGAAGTAAACGCGATTTTACACTCACTGGGGGATAGAAAATCGAATATCTTGACATGTTGAAATCTGAATATTCTTGGTATATAGAGGCTTATTATGAGGTGAATCATCCATTTATATGATTTTTAAGCAGTTTGAAAGAAGTGAAGTAAACGCGATTTTACACTCACTAGGGGTTAGAAAATCGAATTTCTTGAATTTTTAAAAACTCAGTATTCTTGGTATATATAGGCTTATTATGAGGTGATACATCCATTTATATGATTTTTAAGCAGTTTGAAAGAAGTGAAGTAAACGCGATTTTACACTCACTGGGGGATAGAAAATCGAATATCTTGACATGTTGAAATCTGAATATTCTTGGTATATAGAGGCTTATTATGACGTGAAACATCCATTTATATGATTTTTATGCAGTTTGAAAGAAGTAAAGTAAACGCGATTTTACGCTCACTAGGGGCTAAAATATCGAATTTGTTGACTTGTTGACAACTGAGTTTTCTTGGTATACAGATGCTTATTATGAGGTGATACATTCATTTATATGACTTTTAAGCAGTTTGAAAGAAGTGATGTAAACGCGATTTTACACTCACTAGGGGCTAGAGAATCGAAATTCTTGACTTTTTGTAAACTTAGTATTCTTGGTATATAGAGGCTTATTTTGAGGTGATACATCCATTTATATGATTTTTAAGCAGTTTGATAGAAGTGAAGTAAACGCGATTTTACACTTACTAGGGGCTAGAAAATCGAATTTCTTGACTTGTTAAAAACTTAATATTCTTGGTATATGTAGGCTTATTATGACGTGAAATATCCATTTATATGATTTTTATGCAGTTTGAAAGAAGTGCAGTAAACGCGATTTTACTCTCACTAGGGGCTAGAAAATTGAAATTCTTGACTTGTTAAAAACTCAATATTCTTGGTATATATAGGCTTATTATGAGGTGATACATCCATGTATATGATTTTTAAGCAGTTTGAAAGAGGTGAAGTAAACGCGATTTTACACATACTAGGGGCTAGAAAATCGAATTTCTTGACTTTTTGAAAACTCATTATTCTTGGTATATAGAGGCTTATTATGAGGTGATACATCCATTTATATGATTTTTAAGCAGTTTGAAAGAAGTGAAGTAAACGCGATTTTACACTCACTAGGGGCTAGAAAATCGAATATCTTGACTTTTTGAAAACACAGTATTCTTGGTATATAGAGGCTTATTATGAGGTGATACATTCAATTATATGATTTTTAAGCAGTTTGAAAGAAGTGAAGAAAACGCGATTTTACACTCACTAGGGGCTAGAAGATCGAATTTCTTGTCTTTTTTAGACCTCAGTATTCTTGGAATATATAGGCTTATTATGACGTGAAACATCCATTTATGTGATTTTTATTCAGTTTGAAAGAAGTGAAGTAAACGCGATTTTACACTCACTAGGGGCTAGAAAATCGAAATTCTTGACTTTTTGAAAACTCAGTATTCTTGGTATATAGAGGCTTACTATGAGGTGATACATCCATTTATATGATTTTTAAGCAGTTTGAAAGAAGTGAAGTAAACGTGATTTTACACTCACTAGGGGCTAGAGAATCGAATCTCTTGACTTGTTGAAAACTTAGTATTCTTGGTAGATATAGGCTTATTATGACGTGAAACATCCATTTATATGATTTTTATGCAGTTTTAAAAAAGTGAAGTAAACGCGATTTTACTCTCACTAGGGGATAGAAAATTGAATTTCTTTACTTGTTGAAAACTCAATATTCTTAGTATATGTAGGCTTATAATGACGTGAAACATCCTTTTATATGATTTTTAAGCAGTTTGAAAGAAGTGAAGTAAACGCGATTTTACACTCACTAGGGGCTAGAAAATCGAAATTCTTGACTTTTGAAAACTTAGTATTCTTGATATATAGAGGCTTATTATGAGGTGATACATCCATTTATATGATTTTTAAGCAGTTTGAAACAAGTGAAGTAAACGCGATTATACACTCACTAGGGGGCTAAAAAATCGAATTTCAAGACTTGTTAAAAACTTAGTATTCTTGGTATATATAGGCTTATTATGACGTGAAACATCCATTTATATGATTTTTATGCAGTTTGAAAAAGTGAAGTAAACGCGATTTTACTCTCACTAGGGGCTAGAAAATTGAATTTCTTTACTTGTTGAAAACTCAATATTCTTGGTATATGTAGGCTTATAATAACGTGAAACATCCTTTTATATGATTTTTAAGCAGTTTGAAAGAAGTGAAGTAAACGCGATTTTACACTCACTAGGGGATAGAAAATCGAAATTCTTGACTTTTTGAAAACTTAGTATTCTTGATATATAGAGGCTTATTATGAGGTGATACATCCATTTATATGATTTTTAAGCAGTTTGAAACTAGTGAAGTAAACGCGATTATACACTCACTAGGGGCTAAAAAATCGAATTTCTTGACTTGTTAAAAACTTAGTATTCTTGGTATATATAGGCTTATTATGACGTATAACATGCATTTATATGATTTTTATGCAGTTTGAAAGAAGTGAAGTAAACGCGATTTTACTCTCACAAGGGGCTAGAAAATTGAATTTCTTGACTTGTTGAAAACTCAATATTCTTGGTATATGTAGGCTTATAATGACGTGAAACATCCTTTTAAGCAGTTTGAAAGAAGTGAAGTAAACGTGATTTTACACTCACTAGGGGCTAGAAAATCGAAATTCTTGACTTTTACAAATTTTAGTATTCTTGGTATATATAGGCTTATTATGAGGTGATACATACATCCATTTATATGATTTTTTCGAAGTTTGAAAGAAGTGTGGAAAGCGTGATTTTACACTCACTAGGGGCTAGAAAATCGAATTTCTGCCTTGTTGAAAACTCAATATTCTTGGTATAAAAAGCTTATTATGATGTGATACACCCATTTATGATTTTTACTTAGTTTGAAACAAGTGAAGTAAACGCGATTTTACACTCACTAGGGCCTAGAAAATCGATTTTCTTGACTTTTTGAAAACTCAGTATTCTTGGTATATAGAGGCTTATTATGAGGTGATACATCCATTTATATGATTTTTAAGCAGTTTGAAAGAAGTGAAGTAAACGCGATTTTACACTCACTAGGGGCTAGAAAATCGAATTTCTGTACTTGTTGAAAACTCAATATTCTTTCTATATATAGGCTTATTATGACGTGAAACATCCATTTATATGATTTTTTCGAAGTTTGAAAGAATTGTGGAAAGCGTGATTTTACACTCACTAGGGGCTAGAAATTTGAATTTCTTGACTTTTAAAAACTCAGTATTCTTGGTATATAGAGGCTTATTATGAGGTCATTCTTCCATTTATATGATTTTTAAGCAGTTTGAAAGAAGTAAAGTAAACGCGATTTTACAGTTACTAGGGGCAAGAAAATCGAATTTCTTGACTTTTTGAAAACTCAGTATTCTTGGTATATAGAGGCTTATTATGAGGTGATACATCCATTTATAAGATTTTTAAGCAGTTTGAAAGAAGTGAAGTAAACGCGATTTTACACTCACTAGGAGCTTGAAAATCGTAATTCTTGACTTTTTGAAAACTTAGTATTCTTGGTATATAGAGGCTTATTATGAGGTGATACATCCATTTATATGATTTTTAAACAGTTTGAAAGTAGTAAAGTAAACGCGATTTTACGCTCACTAGGGGCTAAAATATCCAATTTCTTGACTTGTTGAAAACTGAGTTTTCTTGGTATATAGATGCTTATTATGAGGTGATACATACATTTATATGATTTTTAAGCAGTTTGAAAGATGTGAAGTAAACGTGATTTTACTCTCACTAGGGGCTAGAAAATTGAATTTCTTGACTTGTTGAAAACTCAATATTCTTGGTATATGTAGGCTTATAATGCCGTGAAACATCCACTTATATGATTTTTAAGCATTTTGAAAGAAGTGAAATAAACGCGATTTTACACTCACTAGGGGCTAGAAAATCGAATTTCTTGTTTTTTTGAAAACTTAGTATTCTTGGTATATAGAGGCTTATTATGAGGTGAATCATCCATTTATATGATTTTTAAGCAGTTTGAAAGAAGTGAAGTAAACGCGATTTTACACTCACTAGGGGTTAGAAAATCGAATTTCTTGAATTTTTAAAAACTCAGTATTCTTGGTATATATAGGCTTATAATGACGTGATACATCCACTTATATGATTTTTAAGCATTTTGAAAGAAGTGAAATAAACGCGATTTTACACTCACTAGGGGCTAGAAAATCGAATTTCTTGACTTTTTGAAAACTCAATATTCTTGCTATATATATATGCATATAATGACGTAAAACATCCATTTATATGATTTTTAAGCAGTTTGAAAGAAGTGAAGTAAACGCGATTTTACACTCACTAGGGGCTAGAAATTCGAATTTCTTGACTTGTTGAAAACTTAGTATTCTTGGTATATATAGGCTTATAATGACGTGAAACGTCCCTTTATATGATTTTTAAGCAGCTTGAAAGAAGTGAAGTAAACGTGATTTTACTCTCACTAGGGGCTAGAAAATTGAATTTCTTGACTTGTTGAAAACTCAATATTCTTGGTATATGTAGGCTTATAATGACGTGAAACATCCTTTTATATGATTTTTAAGCAGTTTGAAAGAAGTGAAGTAAACGCGATTTTACACTCACTAGGGGCTAGAAAATCGAAATTCTTGACTTTTTGAAAACTTAGTATTCTTGGTATATATAGGCTTATTATGAGGTTATACATCCATTTATATGATTTTTAAGCAGTTTAAAAGAAGTGAAGTAAACGCGATTTTACACTCACTAGGGGCTAGAAAATCGAATTTCTTGACTTGTTGAAATCTGAATATTCTTGGTAAATAGAGGCTTATAATGACGTGATACATCCATTTATATGATTTTTAAGCATTTTGAAAGAAGTGAAGTAAACGCGATTTTACACTCACTAGGGGCTAGAAAATCGAATTTCTTGACTTTTTGAAAACTCAGTATTCTTGGTATATAGAGGCTTACTATGAGGTGATACATCCATTTATATGATTTTTAAGCAGTTTGAAATAAGTGAAGAAAACGCGATTTTACACTCACTAGGAGCTAGAAAATCGAATTTCTTGTCGTTTTGAGACCTCAGTATTCTTGGAATATATAGGCTTATTATTCTTGGTATATAGAGGCTTATAATGAGGTGATACATCCATTTATATGATTTTTAAGCAGTTTGAAAGAAGTGAAGTAAACGCGATTTTACACTCACTAGGGGCTAGAAAATCGAATTTCTTGATATTTAAAAACTCAGTATTCTTGGTATATAGAGGCTTATATTGACGTGAAACATCCATTTATTTGATTTTTATGCAGTTTGAAAGAAGTGAAGTAAACGCGATTTTACACTCACTAGGGGCTAGAAAATCGAAATTCTTGACTTTTTGAAAACTCAGTATTCTTGGTATATAGAGGGTTTTTATGAGGTGATACATTCATTTATATGATTTTTAAGCAGTTTGAAAGAAGTGAAGTAAACGTGATTTTACACTCACTAGGGGCTAGAGAATCGAATCTCTTGACTTGTTGAAAACTTAGTATTCTTGGTAGATATAGGCTTATTATGACGTGAAACATCCATTTATATGATTTTTAAGCAGTTTGAAACAAGTGAAGTAAACGCGATTATACACTCACTAGGGGCTAAAAAATGGAATTTCAAGACTTGTTAAAAACTTAGTATTCTTGGTATATATAGGCTTATAATGACGTGAAACATCCTTTTAAGCAGTTTGAAAGAAGTGAAGTAAACGCGATTTTACACTCACTAGGGGCTAGAAAATCGAAATTCTTGACTTGTTAAAAACTTAGTATTCTTGGTATATATAGGCTTATTATGACGTATAACATGCATTTATATGATTTTTATGCAGTTTGAAAGAAGTGAAGTAAACGCGATTTTACTCTCACAAGGGGCTAGAAAATTGAATTTCTTGACTTGTTGAAAACTCAATATTCTTGGTATATGTAGGCTTATAATGACGTGAAACATCCTTTTAAGCAGTTTGAAAGAAGTGAAGTAAACGTGATTTTACACTCACTAGGGGCTAGAAAATCGAAATTCTTGACTTTTACAAATTTTAGTATTCTTGGTATATATAGGCTTATTATGAGGGTGATACATACATCCATTTATATGATTTTTTTCGAAGTTTGAAAGAAGTGTGGAAAGCGTGATTTTACACTCACTACGGGGCTAGAAAATCGAATTTCTGCCTTGTTGAAAACTCAATATTCTTGGTATAAAAAGCTTATTATGATGTGATACACCCATTTATGATTTTTACTTAGTTTGAAACAACTGAAGTAAACGCGATTTTACACTCACTAGGGGCTAGAAAATCGATTTTCTTGACTTTTTGAAAACTCAGTATTCTTGGTATATAGAGGCTTATTATGAGGTGATACATCCATTTATATGATTTTTAAGCAGTTTGAAAGAAGTGAAGTAAACGCGATTTTACACTCACTAGGGGCTAGAAAATCGAATTTCTGTACTTGTTGAAAACTCAATATTCTTTCTATATATAGGCTTATTATGACGTGAAACATCCATTTATATGATTTTTTCGAAGTTTGAAAGAAGTGTGGAAAGCGTGATTTTACACTCACTAGGGGCTAGAAATTTGAATTTCTTGACTTTTAAAAACTCAGTATTCTTGGTATATAGAGGCTTATTATGAGGTCATTCATCCATTTATATGATTTTTAAGCAGTTTGAAAGAAGTGAAGTAAACGCGATTTTACAGTTACTAGGGGGCAAGAAAATCGAATTTCTTGACTTTTTGAAAACTCAAAATTCTTGGTATATAGAGGCTTATTATGAGGTGATACATCCATTTATAAGATTTTTAAGCAGTTTGAAAGGAAGTGAAGTAAACGCGATTTTACACTCACTAGGAGCTTGAAAATCGTAATTCTTAACTTTTTGAAAACTTAGTATTCTTGGTATATAGAGGCTTATTATGAGGTGATACATCCATTTATATGATTTTTTAAACAGTTTGAAAGTAGTAAAGTAAACGCGATTTTACGCTCGCTAGGGGCTAAAATATCGAATTTCTTGACTTGTTGAAAACTGAGTTTTCTTGGTATATAGATGCTTATTATGAGGTGATACATACATTTATATGATTTTTAAGCAGTTTGAAAGATGTGAAGTAAACGTGATTTTACTCTCACTAGGGGCTAGAAAATTGAATTTCTTGACTTGTTGAAAACTCAATATTCTTGGTATATGTAGGCTTATAATGACGTGAAACATCCACTTATATGATTTTTAAGCATTTTGAAAGAAGTGAAATAAACGCGATTTTACACTCACTAGGGGCTAGAAAATCGAATTTCTTGACTTTTTTGAAAACTTAGTAATCTTTGGTATATATAGGCTTATTATGATGTGATACATCCATTTATATGATTTTTAAGCAGTTTGAAAGAAGTGAAGTAAACGCGATTTTACACTCACTGGGGGGATAGAAAATCGAATATCTTGACATGTTGAAATCTGAATATTCTTGGTATATAGAGGCTTATTATGAGGTGAATCATCCATTTATATGATTTTTAAGCAGTTTGAAAGAAGTGAAGTAAACGCGATTTTACACTCACTAGGGGTTAGAAAATCGAATTTCTTGAATTTTTAAAAACTCAGTATTCTTGGTATATATAGGCTTATTATGAGGTGATACATCCATTTATATGATTTTTAAGCAGTTTGAAAGAAGTGAAGTAAACGCGATTTTACACTCACTGGGGGATAGAAAATCGAATATCTTGACATGTTGAAATCTGAATATTCTTGGTATATAGAGGCTTATTATGACGTGAAACATCCATTTATATGATTTTTATGCAGTTTGAAAGAAGTAAAGTAAACGCGATTTTACGCTCACTAGGGGCTAAAATATCGAATTTGTTGACTTGTTGACAACTGAGTTTTCTTGGTATACAGATGCTTATTATGAGGTGATACATTCATTTATATGACTTTTAAGCAGTTTGAAAGAAGTGAAGTAAACGCGATTTTACACTCACTAGGGGCTAACAAATCGAATTTCTTGACTTGTAGAAAACTGAATATTCTTGGTATATAGAGGCTTATTATGACGTGATACATCCATTTATATGATTTTTAAGCAGTTTGAAAGAAGTAATGTAAACGCGATTTTACACTCACTAGGGGCTAGAAAATCGAAATTCTTGACTTTTTGAAAACTTAGTATTCTTTATATAGAGGCTTATTATGAGGTGATACATCCAGTTATATGATTTTTAAGCAGTTTGAAAGAAGTGAAGTAAACGCGATTTTACACTCACTAGGGGCTAGAAAATCGAATTCCATGATATTTAAAAACTCAGTATTCTTGGTATATATAGGCTTATAATGACGTGAAACATCCATTTATTTGATTTTTATGCAGTTTGAAAGAAGTGAAGTAAACGCGATTTTACACTCACTAGGGGCTAGAAAATCGAAATTCTTGACTTTTTGAAAACTCAGTATTCTTGGTATATAGAGGGTTTTTATGAGGTGATACATTCATTTATATGATTTTTAAGCAGTTTGAAAGAAGTGAAGTAAACGTGATTTTACTCTCACTAGGGGCTAGAAAATTGAATTTCTTGACTTGTTGAAAACTCAATATTCTTGGTATATGTAGGCTTATAATGACGTGAAACATCCTTTTATATGATTTTTAAGCAGTTGGAAAGAAGTGAAGTAAACGCGATTTTACACTCACTAGGGGCTAGAAAATCGAAATTTTTGACTTTTTGAAAACTTAGTATTCTTGGTATATATAGGCTTATTATGAGGTGATACATCCATTTATATGATTTTTAAGCAGTTTGAAAGAAGTGAAGTAAACGCGATTTTACACTCACTAGGGGCTAGAAAATCGAATTTCTTGAATTTTTAAAAACTCAGTATTCTTGGTATATATAGGCTTATAATGACGTGATACATTCACTTATATGATTTTTAAGCATTTTGAAAGAAGTGAAATAAACGCGATTTTACACTCACTAGGGGCTAGAAAATCGAATTTCTTGACTTTTTGAAAACTCAATATTCTTGCTATATATATATATATATATATATATATATATATATATATGCATATAATGACGTAAAACATCCATTTATATGATTTTTAAGCAGTTTGAAAGAAGTGAAGTAAACGCGATTATACACTCACTAGGGGCTAGAAAATCGAAATTCTTGACTTTTACAAATTTTAGTATTCTTGGTATATATGGGCTTATTATGAGGTGATACATCCATTTATATGATTTTTTCGAAGTTTGAAAGAAGTGTGGAAAGCGTGATTTTACACTCACTAGGGGCTAGAAAATCGAATTTCCTGCCTTGTTGAAAACTCAATATTCTTGGTATAAAAGGCTTATTATGATGTGATACACCCATTTATGATTTTTACTTAGTTTGGAACAAGTGAAGTAAACGCGATTTTACACTCACTAGGGGCTAGAAAATCGATTTTCTTGACTTTTTGAAAACTCAGTATTCTTGGTATATAGAGGCTTATTATGAGGTGATACATCCATTTATATGATTTTTAAGCAGTTTGAAAGAAGTGAAGTAAACGCGATTTTACACTCACTAGGGGCTAGAAAATCGAATTTCTGGACTTGTTGAAAACTCAATATTCTTTATATATATAGGCTTATTATGACGTGAAACATCCATTTATATGATTTTTTCGAAGTTTGAAAGAAGTGTGGAAAGCGTGATTATACACTCACTAGGGGCTAGAAAATTGAATTTCTTGACTTTTAAAAACTCAGTATTCTTGGTATATAGAGGCTTATTATGAGGTCAATCATCCATTTATATGATTTTTAAGCAGTTTGAAAGAAGTGAAGTAAACGCGATTTTACAGTCACTAGGGGCAAGAAAATCGAATTTCTTGACTTTTTGAAAACTCAGTAATCTTGGTATATAGAGGCTTATTATGAGGTGATACGTCCATTTATAAGATTTTTAAGCAGTTTGAAAGAAGTGAAGTAAACGCGATTTTACACTCACTAGGGGCTAGAAAATCGAATTTCTTGACTTTTTGAAAACTCAATATTCTTGCTATATATATGCATATAATGACGTGAAACATCCATTTATATGATTTTTAAGCAGTTTGAAAGAACTGAAGTAAACGCGATTTTACACCCACTAGGGGCTAGAAAATCGAAATTCTTGACTTTTACAAATTTTGGTATTCTTTGTATATATAGGCTTATTATGAGGTGATAGATCCATTTATATGATTTTTAAGCAGTTTGAAAGAGGTGAAGAAAACGCGATTTTACACTCACTAGGGGCTAAAAAATCGAATTTCTTGTCTTTTTGAGACCTCAGTATTCTTGGTATATATAGGCTTATTATGACGTGAAACATCCATTTATATGATTTTTAAGCAGTTTGAAAGAAGTGAAGTAAACGCGATTTTACTCTCACAAGGGGCTAGAAAATCGAATTTGTTGACTTGTTGAAAACTGAGTTTTCTTGGTATACAGATGCTTATAATGAGGTGATACATACATTTATATGACTTTTAAGCAGTTTGAAAGAAGTGAAGTAAACGCGATTTTACACTCACTAGGGGCTAACAAATCGAAATTCTTGACTTGTTGAAAACTGAATATTCTTGGTATATAGAGGCTTATTATGACGTGATACATCCATTTATATGATTTTTAAGCAGTTTGAAAGAAGTGAAGTAAACGCGATTTTACACTCACTAGGGGCTAGAAAATCGAATTCCTTGATATTTAAAAACTCAGTATTCTTGGTATATATAGGCTTATAATGACGTGAAACATCCATTTATTTGATTTTTATGCAGTTTGAAAGAAGTGAAGTAAACGCGAGATTACACTCACTAGAGGCTAGAAAATCGAAATTCTTGACTTTTTGAAGACTCAGTGTTCTTGGTATATAGAGGGTTTTTATGAGGTGATACATTCATTTATATGATTTTTAAGCAGTATGAAAGAAGTGAAGTAAACGTGATTTTACACTCACTAGGGGCTAGAGAATCGAATTTCTTGACTTGTTGAAAACTTAGTATTCTTGGTAGATATAGGCTTATTATGACGTGAAACATCCATTTATATGATTTTTATGCAGTTAGAAAAAAGTGAAGTAAACGCGATTTTACTCTCACTAGGGGCTAGAAAATTGAATTTCTTTACTTGTTGAAAACTCAATATTCTTGGTATATGTAGGCTTATAATGACGTGAAACATCCTTTTATATGATTTTTAAGCAGTTTGAAAGAAGTGAAGTAAACGCGATTTTACACTCACTAGGGGCTAGAAAATCGAAATTCTTGACTTTTTGAAAACTTAGTATTCTTGATATATAGAGGCTTATTATGAGGTGATACATCCATTTATATGATTTTTATGCAGTTTGAAAGAAGTGAAGTAAACGCGATTATACACTCACTAGGGGCTAGAAAATTGAATTTCTTGACTTGTTGAAAACTCAATATTCTTGGTATATGTAGGCTTATAATGACGTGAAACATCCTTTTAAGCAGTTTGAAAGAAGTGAAGTAAACGCGATTTTACACTCACTAGGGGCTAGAAAATCGAAATTCTTGACTTTTACAAATTTTAGTATTCTTGGTATATATAGGCTTATTATGAGGTGATACATCCATTTATATGATTTTTTCGAAGTTTGAAAGAAGTGTGGAAAGCGTGATTTTACACTCACTAGGGGCTAGAAAATCGAATTTTCTGCCTTGTTGAAAACTCAATATTCTTGGTATAACAAGGTTACTATGATGTGATACACCCATTTATGATTTTTACTTAGTTTGAAACAAGTGAAGTAAACGCGATTTTACACTCACTAGGGGCTAGAAAATCGATTTTCTTGACTTTTTGAAAACTCAGTATTCTTGGTATATAGAGGCTTATTATGAGGTGATACATCCAGTTATATGATTTTTAAGCAGTTTGAAAGAAGTGAAGTAAACGCGATTTTACACTCACTAGGGGCTAGAAAATCGAATTTCTGGACTTGTTGAAAACTCAATATTCTTTCTATATATAGGCTTATTATGACGTGAAACATCCATTTATATGATTTTTTCGAAGTTTGAAAGAAGTAAAGTAAACGCGATTTTACAGTTACTAGGGGCAAGAAAATCGAATTTCTTGACTTTTTGAAAACTCAGTATTCGTGGAATATAGAGGCTTTTTATGAGGTGATACATCCATTTATAAGATTTTTAAGCAGTTTGAAAGAAGTGAAGTCAACGCGATTTTACACCCACTAGGAGCTTGAAAATCGTAATTCTTGACTTTTGGAAAACTTAGTATTCTTGGTATATAGAGGCTTATTATGAGGTGATACATCCATTTATATGATTTTTAAGCGGTTTGAAAGAGGTGAAGTAAACGTGATTTTACTCTCACTAGGGGCTAGAAAAATGAATTTCTTGACTTGTTGAAAACTAAATATTCTTGGTATATGTAGGCTTATAATGACGTGAAACATCCTTTTATATGATTTTTAAGCAGTTTGAAAGAAGTGAAGTAAACGCGATTTTACACTCACTGGGGGATAGAAAATCGAATATCTTGACATGTTGAAATCTGAATATTCTTGGTATATAGAGGCTTATTATGAGGTGATACATCCATTTATGTGATTTTTAAGCAGTTAGTAAGAAGTGAAGTAAACGCGATTTTTCCTTCACTAGGGCTAGAAAATCGAATTTCTTGACTTGTTGAAAACTCAAAATTCTTGGTGTATAGAGGCTTATTATGGTGTGATACATCAATTTATTCGATTTTTACGCACTTTGAAAGAAGTGAAGTAAACGCGATTTTACACTCACTAGATGCTAGAAAATCGAATTTCATGACTTGTTGAAAACTCAATATTCTTGGTATATAGAGGCTTATTACGATGTGATACATCCATTTATTTGATTTTTAAGCAGTTTGAAAGAAGTAAAGTAAACGCGATTTTGCACTCACTAGGGGCTAGAAAATCGAATTACTTGACTTTTTGAAAACTCAGTATTCTTGGTATATAGAGGCTTATTATGAGGTGATACATCCATTTATATGATATTTAAGCAGTTTAAAAGAAGTGAAGTAAACGCGATTTTACACTCACTAGGGGCTAGAAAATCGAATTTCTTGACTTTTTGAAAACTCAGTATTCTTGGAATATATAGGCTTATAATGACGTGAAACATCCATTTAAATGATTTTTAAGCAGTTTGAAATAAGTGAAGAAAACGCGATTCTACATTCATTAGGGGCTAGAAAATCGAATTTCTTGTCTTTTTGAGACCTCAGTATTCTTGAAATATATGAGCTTATTATGACGTGAAACATCCATTTATATGATTTTTATGCAGTTTGAAAGAAGTAAAGTAAACGCGATTTTACGCTCACTAGGGGCTAAAATATCGAATTTCTTGACTTGTTGAAAACTGAGTTTTCTTGGTATATAGATGCTTATTATGAGGTGTTACATACATTTATATGATTTTTAAGCAGTTTGAAAGAAGTGAAGTAAACGTGATTTTACACTCACTAGGGGCTAGAAAATCGAATTTCTTGACTTTATGAAAACTCAGTATTCCTATATATATAGGCTTTTAATGACGTGAAACATCCATTTATATGATTTTTAAGCAGTTTGAAAGCAGAGAAGTAATCGCGATTCTACACTCACTAGAGGCTAGAAAATCGAAATTCTTGGCTTTTTGAAAACTCAATATTCATGGTATATGTAGGCTTATAATGAGGTGATACATCCATTTATATGATTTTTAAGCAGTTTGAAAGAGGTGAAGTAAACGCGATTTTACACTCACTAGGGGCTAGAAAATCGAAATTCTTGACTTTATGAAAACTTAGTATTCTTGGTATATATAGGCCTATTATGACGTGAAACATCCATTTATATGATTTTTATGCAGTTTGAAAGAAGTGAAGTAAATGCGATTTTACTCTCACTTGGGCCTAGAAAATTGAATTTCTTGACTTGTTGAAAACTCAATATTCTTGGTATATGTAGGCTTATAATGACGTGAAACATCCTTTTATATGATTTTTAAGAAGTTTGAAAGAAGTGAAGTAAACGCGATTTTACACACACTAGGGGCTAGAAAATCGAAATTCTTGACGTTTTGAAAACTTAGTATTCTTGGTATATATAGGCTTAATATGAGGTATTACATCCATTTATATGATTTTTAAGCAGTTTGAAGGAAGTGAAGTAAACGCGATTTTACACTCACTAGGGGCTAGAAAATCGAATTTCTTGACTTGTTGAAAACTGAATATTCTTGGTATATAGAGGCTTATTATGACGTTATACATACATTTATATGATTTTTAAGTAGTTTGAAAGAAGCGATGTAAACGCGATTTTACACTCACTAGGGGCTACAAAATCGAAATTCTTGACTTTTTGAAAACATAGTATTCTTGGTATATAGAGGCTTATTATGAGGTGATACATCCATTTATATGATTTTTAAGCAGTTTGAAACAAGTGAAGTAAACGCGATTTTACACTCACTAGGGGTTAGAAAATCGAATTTCTTGACTTTTTAAAAACTCAGTATTCTTGGTATATATAGACTTATAATGACGTGATACATCCATTTATATGATTTTTAAGCAGTTTGAAAGAAGTGAAGTAAAGGCGATTTTGCACTCACTAGGGGCTAGAAAATTGAATTTCTTGACTTTTTGAAAACTCAGTATTCTTGGTATATAGAGGCTTATTATGAGGTGATACATCCATTTATATGATATTTAAGCAGTTTAAAAGAAGTGAAGTAAACGCGATTTTACACTCAATAGGGGCTAGAAAATCGAATTTCTTGACTTTTTGAAAACT
Source organism: Deroplatys truncata (assembly GCA_030765065.1). Classification (NCBI taxonomy): domain Eukaryota; kingdom Metazoa; phylum Arthropoda; class Insecta; order Mantodea; family Mantidae; genus Deroplatys; species Deroplatys truncata. Next base: position 57,677 of record JAUKNL010000181.1, on the reverse strand, counting down.
CAGTATTCTTGGTATATATAGGCTTATAATGACGTGAAACATCCATTTAAATGATTTTTAAGCAGTTTGAAATAAGTGAAGAAAACGCGATTCTACACTCACTAGGGGCTAAAATATGGAATTTCTTGACTTGTTGAAAACTGAGTTTTCTTGGTATATAAATGCTTATTATGAGGTGATACATACATTTATATGATTTTTAAGCACTTCGAAAGAAGTGAAGTAAACGTGATTTTACACTCACTAGGGGCTAGAAAATTGAATTTCTTGACTTTATGAAAACTCAGTATTCCTATATATATAGGCTTATAATGACGTGAAACATCCATTTATATGATTTTTAAGTAGTTTGAAAGAAGAGAAGTAAACGCGATTTTACACTCACTAGGGGCTAGAAAATCGAAATTCATGACTTTTTGAAAACTCAGTATCCTTGGTATATAGAGGCTTTTTCTGAGGTGATACAGCCATTTATATGATTTTTAAGCAGTTTGAAAGAAGTGAAGTAAACGTGATTTTACACTCACTGGGGGCTAGAAAATCGAATTTCTTGACTTACTGAAAACTTAGTATTCTTGGTATATATAGGCTTATTATGACGTGAAACATCCATTTATATGATTTTTATGCAGTTTGAAAGAAGTGAAGTAAACGCGATTTTACTGTCACTAGGGGCTAGAAAATTGAATTTCTTGACTTGTTGAAAACTCAATATTCTTGGTATATAGAGGCTTATTATGACATGATACATCCATTTATATGATTTTTAAGCATTTTGAAAGAAGTGAAGTAAACCTGATTTTACACTCACAAGGGTCTAGAAATTCGAATTTCTTGACTTGTTGAAAACTTAGTATTCTTGGTATATATAGGCTTATTATGACGTGAAACATCCATTTATATGATTTTTATGCAGTTTGAAAGAAGTGAAGTAAACGTGATTTTACACTCACTAGGGGCAAGAAAATCGAATTTCTTGACTTTATGAAAACTCAGTATTCCTATATATATAGGCTTATAATGACGTGAAACATCCATTTATGTGATTTTTAAGCAGTTTGAAAGAAGAGAAGTAAACGCGATTTTACACTCACTAGGGGCAAGAAAATCGAAATTCATGACTTTTTGAAAACTCAATATTCTTGGTATATAGAGGCTTATTATGACATGATACATCCATTTATATGATTTTTAAGCATTTTGAAAGAAGTGAAGTAAACCTGATTTTACACTCACTAGGGTCTAGAAATTCGAATTTCTTGACTTGTTGAAAACTTAGTATTCTTGGTATATATAGGCTTATTATGACGTGAAACATCCATTTATATGATTTTATGCAGTTTGAAAGAAGTGAAGTAAACGCGATTTTACTCTCACTAGGGGATAGAAAATTGAATTTCTTGACTTGTTGAAAACTCAATATTCTTGGTATATGTAGGCTTATAATGAAGTGAAACATCCATTTATATGATTTTTAAGCAGTTTGAAAGAAGTGAAGTAAACGCGATTTTACACTCACTAGGGGCTAGAAAATCGAAATTCTTGACTTTATGAAAACTTAGTATTCTTGGTATATATAGGCTTATTATGACGTGAAACATCCATTTATATGATTTTTATGCAGTTTGAAAGAAGTGAAGTAAATGCGATTTTACTCTCACTTGGGCCTAGAAAATTGAATTTCTTGACTTGTTGAAAACTCAATATTCTTGGTATATGTAGGCTTATAATGACGTGAAACATCCTTTTATATGATTTTTAAGAAGTTTGAAAGAAGTGAAGTAAACGCGATTTTACACACACTAGGGGCTAGAAAATCGAAATTCTTGACGTTTTGAAAACTTAGTATTCTTGGTATATATAGGCTTAATATGAGGTATTACATCCATTTATATGATTTTTAAGCAGTTTGAAGGAAGTGAAGTAAACGCGATTTTACACTCACTAGGGGCTAGAAAATCGAATTTCTTGACTTGTTGAAAACTGAATATTCTTGGTATATAGAGGCTTATTATGACGTTATACATACATTTATATGATTTTTAAGTAGTTTGAAAGAAGCGATGTAAACGCGATTTTACACTCACTAGGGGCTACAAAATCGAAATTCTTGACTTTTTGAAAACATAGTATTCTTGGTATATAGAGGCTTATTATGAGGTGATACATCCATTTATATGATTTTTAAGCAGTTTGAAAGAAGTGAAGTAAACGCGATTTTACACTCACTAGGGGTTAGAAAATCGAATTTCTTGACTTTTTAAAAACTCAGTATTCTTGGTATATATAGACTTATAATGACGTGATACATCCATTTATATGATTTTTAAGCAGTTTGAAAGAAGTGAAGTAAAGGCGATTTTGCACTCACTAGGGGCTAGAAAATTGAATTTCTTGACTTTTTGAAAACTCAGTATTCTTGGTATATAGAGGCTTATTATGAGGTGATACATCCATTTATATGATATTTAAGCAGTTTAAAAGAAGTGAAGTAAACGCGATTTTACACTCAATAGGGGCTAGAAAATCGAATTTCTTGACTTTTTGAAAACTCAGTATTCTTGGTATATATAGGCTTATAATGACGTGAAACATCCATTTAAATGATTTTTAAGCAGTTTGAAATAAGTGAAGAAAACGCGATTCTACACTCACTAGGGGCTAAAATATGGAATTTCTTGACTTGTTGAAAACTGAGTTTTCTTGGTATATAAATGCTTATTATGAGGTGATACATACATTTATATGATTTTTAAGCACTTCGAAAGAAGTGAAGTAAACGTGATTTTACACTCACTAGGGGCTAGAAAATTGAATTTCTTGACTTTATGAAAACTCAGTATTCCTATATATATAGGCTTATAATGACGTGAAACATCCATTTATATGATTTTTAAGTAGTTTGAAAGAAGAGAAGTAAACGCGATTTTACACTCACTAGGGGCTAGAAAATCGAAATTCATGACTTTTTGAAAACTCAGTATCCTTGGTATATAGAGGCTTTTTCTGAGGTGATACAGCCATTTATATGATTTTTAAGCAGTTTGAAAGAAGTGAAGTAAACGTGATTTTACACTCACTGGGGGCTAGAAAATTGAATTTCTTGACTTGTTGAAAACTCAATATTCTTGGTATATAGAGGCTTATTATGACATGATACATCCATTTATATGATTTTTAAGCATTTTGAAAGAAGTGAAGTAAACCTGATTTTACACTCACAAGGGTCTAGAAATTCGAATTTCTTGACTTGTTGAAAACTTAGTATTCTTGGTATATATAGGCTTATTATGACGTGAAACATCCATTTATATGATTTTTATGCAGTTTGAAAGAAGTGAAGTAAACGTGATTTTACACTCACTAGGGGCAAGAAAATCGAATTTCTTGACTTTATGAAAACTCAGTATTCCTATATATATAGGCTTATAATGACGTGAAACATCCATTTATGTGATTTTTAAGCAGTTTGAAAGAAGAGAAGTAAACGCGATTTTACACTCACTAGGGGCAAGAAAATCGAAATTCATGACTTTTTGAAAACTCAATATTCTTGGTATATAGAGGCTTATTATGACATGATACATCCATTTATATGATTTTTAAGCATTTTGAAAGAAGTGAAGTAAACCTGATTTTACACTCACTAGGGTCTAGAAATTCGAATTTCTTGACTTGTTGAAAACTTAGTATTCTTGGTATATATAGGCTTATTATGACGTGAAACATCCATTTATATGATTTTATGCAGTTTGAAAGAAGTGAAGTAAACGCGATTTTACTCTCACTAGGGGATAGAAAATTGAATTTCTTGACTTGTTGAAAACTCAATATTCTTGGTATATGTAGGCTTATAATGAAGTGAAACATCCATTTATATGATTTTTAAGCAGTTTGAAAGAAGTGAAGTAAACGTGATTTTACACTCACTAGGGCCTAGAAAATCGAATTTCTTGACTTTATGAAAGCTCAGTATTCCTATATATATATATATATATATATATATATATATATATATAGGCTTATAATGACGTGAAACATCCATTTATATGATTTTTAAGCAGTTTGAAAGAAGAGAAGTAAACGCGATTTTACACTCACTAGGGGCTAGAAAATCGAAATTCTTGACTTTTTGAAAACTCAGTATTCTTGGTATATAGAGGTTTTTTATGAGGTGATACAGCCATTTATATGATTTTTAAGCAGTGTGAAAGAAGTGAAGTAAACGTGATTTTACACTCACTAGGGGCTAGAAAATCGAATTTCTTGACTTGTTGAATACTGAATATTCTTGGTATATAGAGCCTTATTATGACTTGAAACATCCATTTATATAATTTTTTTCGCAGTTTGAAAGAAGTGTGGAATGCGTGATTTTTCACTCACTAGGGGCTATAAAATCGAATTTTGTTGACTTGAGGAAAACTCAGTATTCTTGGTATATACAGGCTTATTATGAGGTGATACATCCATTTATGTGATTTTTAAGCAGTTAGTAAGAAGTGAAGTAAACGCGATTTTTCCTTCACTAGGGCTAGAAAATCGAATTTCTTGACTTGTTGAATACTCAAAATTCTTGGTGTATAGAGGCTTATTATGGTGTGATACATCAATTTATTCGATTTTTACGCACTTTGAAAGAAGTGAAGTAAACGCGATTTTACACTCACTAGATGCTAGAAAATCGAATTTCATGACTTGTTGAAAACTCAATATTCTTGGTATATAGAGGCTTATTACGATGTGATACATCCATTTATTTGATTTTTAAGCAGTTTGAAAGAAGTAAAGTAAACGCGATTTTGCACTCACTAGGGGCTAGAAAATCGAATTTCTTGACTTTTTGAAAACTCAGTATTCTTGGTATATAGAGGCTTATTATGAGGTGATACATCCATTTATATGATATTTAAGCAGTTTAAAAGAAGTGAAGTAAACGCGATTTTACACTCACTAGGTGCTAGAAAATCGAATTTCTTGACTTTTTGAAAACTCAGTATTCTTGGTATATATAGGCTTATAATGACGTGAAACATCCATTTAAATGATTTTTAAGCAGTTTGAAATAAGTGAAGAAAACGCGATTCTACATTCACTAGGGGCTAGAAAATCGAATTTCTTGTCTTTTTGAGACCTCAGTATTCTTGAAATATATGAGCTTATTATGACGTGAAACATCCATTTATATGATTTTTATGCAGTTTGAAAGAAGTAAAGTAAACGCGATTTTACGCTCACTAGGGGCTAAAATATCGAATTTCTTGACTTATTGAAAACTGAGTTTTCTTGGTATATAGATGCTTATTATGAGGTGTTACATACATTTATATGATTTTTAAGCAGTTTGAAAGAAGTGAAGTAAACGTGATTTTACACTCACTAGGGGCTAGAAAATCGAATTTCTTGACTTTATGAAAACTCAGTATTCCTATATATATAGGCTTATAATGACGTGAAACATCCATTTATATGATTTTTAAGCAGTTTGAAAGCAGAGAAGTAAACGCGATTCTACACTCACTAGAGGCTAGAAAATCGAAATTCTTGGCTTTTTGAAAACTCAATATTCATGGTATATGTAGGCTTATAATGAGGTGATACATCCATTTATATGATTTTTAAGCAGTTTGAAAGAAGTGAAGTAAACGCGATTTTACACTCACTAGGGGCTAGAAAATCGAAATTCTTGACTTTATGAAAACTTAGTATTCTTGGTATATATAGACTTATTATGACGTGAAACATCCATTTATATGATTTTTATGCAGTTTGAAAGAAGTGAAGTAAATGCGATTTTTCTCTCACTTGGGCCTAGAAAATTGAATTTCTTGACTTGTTGAAAACTCAATATTCTTGGTATATGTAGGCTTATAATGACGTGAAACATCCTTTTATATGATTTTTAAGCAGTTTGAAAGAAGTGAAGTAAACGCGATTTTACACACAATAGGGGCTAGAAAATCGAAATTCTTGACTTTTTGAAAACTTAGTATTCTTGGTATATATAGCCTTAATATGAGGTATTACATCCATTTATATGATTTTTAAGCAGTTTGAAGGAAGTGAAGTAAACGCGATTTTACACTCACTAGGGGCTAGAAAATCGAATTTCTTGACTTGTTGAAAACTGAATATTCTTGGTATATAGAGGCTTATTATGACGTTATACATACATTTATATGATTTTTAAGTAGTTTGAAAGAAGCGATGTAAACGCGATTTTACACTCACTAGGGGCTACAAAATCGAAATTCTTGACTTTTTGAAAACATAGTATTCTTGGTATATAGAGGCTTATTATGAGGTGATACATCCATTTATATGATTTTTAAGCAGTTTGAAAGAAGTGAAGTAAACGCGATTTTACACTCACTAGGGGTTAGAAAATCGAATTTCTTGACTTTTTAAAAACTCAGTATTCTTGGTATATATAGACTTATTATGACGTGAAACATCCATTTATATGATTTTTATGCAGTTTGAAAGAAGTGAAGTAAATGCGATTTTACTCTCACTTGGGCCTAGAAAATTGAATTTCTTGACTTGTTGAAAACTCAATATTCTTGGTATATGTAGGCTTATAATGACGTGAAACATCCTTTTATATGATTTTTAAGAAGTTTGAAAGAAGTGAAGTAAACGCGATTTTACACACACTAGGGGCTAGAAAATCGAAATTCTTGACGTTTTGAAAACTTAGTATTCTTGGTATATATAGGCTTAATATGAGGTATTACATCCATTTATATGATTTTTAAGCAGTTTGAAGGAAGTGAAGTAAACGCGATTTTACACTCACTAGGGGCTAGAAAATCGAATTTCTTGACTTGTTGAAAACTGAATATTCTTGGTATATAGAGGCTTATTATGACGTTATACATACATTTATATGATTTTTAAGTAGTTTGAAAGAAGCGATGTAAACGCGATTTTACACTCACTAGGGGCTACAAAATCGAAATTCTTGACTTTTTGAAAACATAGTATTCTTGGTATATAGAGGCTTATTATGAGGTGATACATCCATTTATATGATTTTTAAGCAGTTTGAAAGAAGTGAAGTAAACGCGATTTTACACTCACTAGGGGTTAGAAAATCGAATTTCTTGACTTTTTAAAAACTCAGTATTCTTGGTATATACAGACTTATAATGACGTGATACATCCATTTATATGATTTTTAAGCAGTTTGAAAGAAGTGAAGTAAAGGCGATTTTGCACTCACTAGGGGCTAGAAAATTGAATTTCTTGACTTTTTGAAAACTCAGTATTCTTGGTATATAGAGGCTTATTATGAGGTGATACATCCATTTATATGATATTTAAGCAGTTTAAAAGAAGTGAAGTAAACGCGATTTTACACTCAATAGGGGCTAGAAAATCGAATTTCTTGACTTTTTGAAAACTCAGTATTCTTGGTATATATAGGCTTATAATGACGTGAAACATCCATTTAAATGATTTTTAAGCAGTTTGAAATAAGTGAAGAAAACGCGATTCTACACTCACTAGGGGCTAAAATATGGAATTTCTTGACTTGTTGAAAACTGAGTTTTCTTGGTATATAAATGCTTATTATGAGGTGATACATACATTTATATGATTTTTAAGCACTTCGAAAGAAGTGAAGTAAACGTGATTTTACACTCACTAGGGGCTAGAAAATTGAATTTCTTGACTTTATGAAAACTCAGTATTCCTATATATATAGGCTTATAATGACGTGAAACATCCATTTATATGATTTTTAAGTAGTTTGAAAGAAGAGAAGTAAACGCGATTTTACACTCACTAGGGGCTAGAAAATCGAAATTCATGACTTTTTGAAAACTCAGTATCCTTGGTATATAGAGGCTTTTTCTGAGGTGATACAGCCATTTATATGATTTTTAAGCAGTTTGAAAGAAGTGAAGTAAACGTGATTTTACACTCACTGGGGGCTAGAAAATCGAATTTCTTGACTTACTGAAAACTTAGTATTCTTGGTATATATAGGCTTATTATGACGTGAAACATCCATTTATATGATTTTTATGCAGTTTGAAAGAAGTGAAGTAAACGCGATTTTACTGTCACTAGGGGCTAGAAAATTGAATTTCTTGACTTGTTGAAAACTCAATATTCTTGGTATATAGAGGCTTATTATGACATGATACATCCATTTATATGATTTTTAAGCATTTTGAAAGAAGTGAAGTAAACCTGATTTTACACTCACAAGGGTCTAGAAATTCGAATTTCTTGACTTGTTGAAAACTTAGTATTCTTGGTATATATAGGCTTATTATGACGTGAAACATCCATTTATATGATTTTTATGCAGTTTGAAAGAAGTGAAGTAAACGTGATTTTACACTCACTAGGGGCAAGAAAATCGAATTTCTTGACTTTATGAAAACTCAGTATTCCTATATATATAGGCTTATAATGACGTGAAACATCCATTTATGTGATTTTTAAGCAGTTTGAAAGAAGAGAAGTAAACGCGATTTTACACTCACTAGGGGCAAGAAAATCGAAATTCATGACTTTTTGAAAACTCAATATTCTTGGTATATAGAGGCTTATTATGACATGATACATCCATTTATATGATTTTTAAGCATTTTGAAAGAAGTGAAGTAAACCTGATTTTACACTCACTAGGGTCTAGAAATTCGAATTTCTTGACTTGTTGAAAACTTAGTATTCTTGGTATATATAGGCTTATTATGACGTGAAACATCCATTTATATGATTTTATGCAGTTTGAAAGAAGTGAAGTAAACGCGATTTTACTCTCACTAGGGGATAGAAAATTGAATTTCTTGACTTGTTGAAAACTCAATATTCTTGGTATATGTAGGCTTATAATGAAGTGAAACATCCATTTATATGATTTTTAAGCAGTTTGAAAGAAGTGAAGTAAACGTGATTTTACACTCACTAGGGCCTAGAAAATCGAATTTCTTGACTTTATGAAAGCTCAGTATTCCTATATATATATATATATATATATATATATATATATATATATATATATATATATATATATAGGCTTATAATGACGTGAAACATCCATTTATATGATTTTTAAGCAGTTTGAAAGAAGAGAAGTAAACGCGATTTTACACTCACTAGGGGCTAGAAAATCGAAATTCTTGACTTTTTGAAAACTCAGTATTCTTGGTATATAGAGGTTTTTTATGAGGTGATACAGCCATTTATATGATTTTTAAGCAGTGTGAAAGAAGTGAAGTAAACGTGATTTTACACTCACTAGGGGCTAGAAAATCGAATTTCTTGACTTGTTGAATACTGAATATTCTTGGTATATAGAGCCTTATTATGACTTGAAACATCCATTTATATAATTTTTTTCGCAGTTTGAAAGAAGTGTGGAATGCGTGATTTTTCACTCACTAGGGGCTATAAAATCGAATTTTGTTGACTTGAGGAAAACTCAGTATTCTTGGTATATACAGGCTTATTATGAGGTGATACATCCATTTATGTGATTTTTAAGCAGTTAGTAAGAAGTGAAGTAAACGCGATTTTTCCTTCACTAGGGCTAGAAAATCGAATTTCTTGACTTGTTGAATACTCAAAATTCTTGGTGTATAGAGGCTTATTATGGTGTGATACATCAATTTATTCGATTTTTACGCACTTTGAAAGAAGTGAAGTAAACGCGATTTTACACTCACTAGATGCTAGAAAATCGAATTTCATGACTTGTTGAAAACTCAATATTCTTGGTATATAGAGGCTTATTACGATGTGATACATCCATTTATTTGATTTTTAAGCAGTTTGAAAGAAGTAAAGTAAACGCGATTTTGCACTCACTAGGGGCTAGAAAATCGAATTTCTTGACTTTTTGAAAACTCAGTATTCTTGGTATATAGAGGCTTATTATGAGGTGATACATCCATTTATATGATATTTAAGCAGTTTAAAAGAAGTGAAGTAAACGCGATTTTACACTCACTAGGTGCTAGAAAATCGAATTTCTTGACTTTTTGAAAACTCAGTATTCTTGGTATATATAGGCTTATAATGACGTGAAACATCCATTTAAATGATTTTTAAGCAGTTTGAAATAAGTGAAGAAAACGCGATTCTACATTCACTAGGGGCTAGAAAATCGAATTTCTTGTCTTTTTGAGACCTCAGTATTCTTGAAATATATGAGCTTATTATGACGTGAAACATCCATTTATATGATTTTTATGCAGTTTGAAAGAAGTAAAGTAAACGCGATTTTACGCTCACTAGGGGCTAAAATATCGAATTTCTTGACTTATTGAAAACTGAGTTTTCTTGGTATATAGATGCTTATTATGAGGTGTTACATACATTTATATGATTTTTAAGCAGTTTGAAAGAAGTGAAGTAAACGTGATTTTACACTCACTAGGGGCTAGAAAATCGAATTTCTTGACTTTATGAAAACTCAGTATTCCTATATATATAGGCTTATAATGACGTGAAACATCCATTTATATGATTTTTAAGCAGTTTGAAAGCAGAGAAGTAAACGCGATTCTACACTCACTAGAGGCTAGAAAATCGAAATTCTTGGCTTTTTGAAAACTCAATATTCATGGTATATGTAGGCTTATAATGAGGTGATACATCCATTTATATGATTTTTAAGCAGTTTGAAAGAAGTGAAGTAAACGCGATTTTACACTCACTAGGGGCTAGAAAATCGAAATTCTTGACTTTATGAAAACTTAGTATTCTTGGTATATATAGACTTATTATGACGTGAAACATCCATTTATATGATTTTTATGCAGTTTGAAAGAAGTGAAGTAAATGCGATTTTTCTCTCACTTGGGCCTAGAAAATTGAATTTCTTGACTTGTTGAAAACTCAATATTCTTGGTATATGTAGGCTTATAATGACGTGAAACATCCTTTTATATGATTTTTAAGCAGTTTGAAAGAAGTGAAGTAAACGCGATTTTACACACAATAGGGGCTAGAAAATCGAAATTCTTGACTTTTTGAAAACTTAGTATTCTTGGTATATATAGCCTTAATATGAGGTATTACATCCATTTATATGATTTTTAAGCAGTTTGAAGGAAGTGAAGTAAACGCGATTTTACACTCACTAGGGGCTAGAAAATCGAATTTCTTGACTTGTTGAAAACTGAATATTCTTGGTATATAGAGGCTTATTATGACGTTATACATACATTTATATGATTTTTAAGTAGTTTGAAAGAAGCGATGTAAACGCGATTTTACACTCACTAGGGGCTACAAAATCGAAATTCTTGACTTTTTGAAAACATAGTATTCTTGGTATATAGAGGCTTATTATGAGGTGATACATCCATTTATATGATTTTTAAGCAGTTTGAAAGAAGTGAAGTAAACGCGATTTTACACTCACTAGGGGTTAGAAAATCGAATTTCTTGACTTTTTAAAAACTCAGTATTCTTGGTATATATAGACTTATAATGACGTGATACATCCATTTATATGATTTTTAAGCAGTTTGAAAGAAGTGAAGTAAAGGCGATTTTGCACTCACTAGGGGCTAGAAAATTGAATTTCTTGACTTTTTGAAAACACAGTATTCTTGGTATATAGAGGCTTATTATGAGGTGATACATCCATTTATATGATATTTAAGCAGTTTAAAAGAAGTGAAGTAAACGCGATTTTACACTCAATAGGGGCTAGAAAATCGAATTTCTGACTTTTTGAAAACTCAGTATTCTTGGTATATATAGGCTTATAATGACGTGAAACATCCATTTAAATGATTTTTAAGCAGTTTGAAATAAGTGAAGAAAACGCGATTCTACACTCACTAGGGGCTAAAATATCGAATTTCTTGACTTGTTGAAAACTGAGTTTTCTTGGTATATAAATGCTTATTATGAGGTGATACATACATTTATATGATTTTTAAGCACTGCGAAAGAAGTGAAGTAAACGTGATTTTACACTCACTAGGGGCTAGAAAATTGAATTTCTTGACTTTATGAAAACTCAGTATTCCTATATATATAGGCTTATAATGACGTGAAACATCCATTTATATGATTTTTAAGTAGTTTGAAAGAAGAGAAGTAAACGCGATTTTACACTCACTAGGGGCTAGAAAATCGAAATTCATGACTTTTTGAAAACTCAGTATCCTTGGTATATAGAGGCTTTTACTGAGGTGATACAGCCATTTATATGATTTTTAAGCAGTTTGAAAGAAGTGAAGTAAACGTGATTTTACACTCACTGGGGGCTAGGAAATCGAATTTCTTGACTTGTTGAAAACTTAGTATTCTTGGTATATATAGGCTTATTATGACGTGAAACATCCATTTATATGATTTTTATGCATTTTGAAAGAAGTGAAGTAAACCTGATTTTACACTCACAAGGGTCTAGAAATTCGAATTTCTTGACTTGTTGAAAACTTAGTATTCTTGGTATATATAGGCTTATTATGACGTGAAACATCCATTTATATGATTTTTATGCAGTTTGAAAGAAGTGAAGTAAACGTGATTTTACACTCACTAGGGGCAAGAAAATCGAATTTCTTGACTTTATGAAAACTCAGTATTCCTATATATATAGGCTTATAATGACGTGAAACATCCATTTATGTGATTTTTAAGCAGTTTGAAAGAAGAGAAGTAAACGCGATTTTACACTCACTAGGGGCAAGAAAATCGAAATTCATGACTTTTTGAAAACTGAATATTCTTGGTATATAGAGGCTTATTATGACATGATACATCCATTTATATGATTTTTAAGCATTTTGAAAGAAGTGAAGTAAACCTGATTTTACACTCACTAGGGTCTAGAAATTCGAATTTCTTGACTTGTTGAAAACTTAGTATTCTTGGTATATATAGGCTTATTATGACGTGAAACATCCATTTATATGATTTTATGCAGTTTGAAAGAAGTGAAGTAAACGCGATTTTACTCTCACTAGGGGATAGAAAATTGAATTTCTTGACTTGTTGAAAACTCAATATTCTTGGTATATGTAGGCTTATAATGAAGTGAAACATCCATTTATATGATTTTTAAGCAGTTTGAAAGAAGTGAAGTAAACGTGATTTTACACTCACTAGGGCCTAGAAAATCGAATTTCTTGACTTTATGAAAACTCAGTATTCCTAAATATATAGGCTTATAATGACGTGAAACATCCATTTATATGATTTTTAAGCAGTTTGAAAGAAGAGAAGTAAACGCGATTTTACACTCACTAGGGGCTAGAAAATCGAAATTCTTGACTTTTTGAAAACTCAGTATTCTTGGTATATAGAGGTTTTTTATGAGGTGATACAGCCATTTATATGATTTTTAAGCAGTGTGAAAGAAGTGAAGTAAACGTGATTTTACACTCACTAGGGGCTAGAAAATCGAATTTCTTGACCTGTTGAATACTGAATATTCTTGGTATATAGAGCCTTATTATGACTTGAAACATCCATTTATATAATTTTTTTCGCAGTTTGAAAGAAGTGTGGAATGCGTGATTTTTCAATCACTAGGGGCTATAAAATCGAATTTTGTTGACTTGAGGAAAACTCAGTATTCTTGGTATATACAGGCTTATTATGAGGTGATACATCCATTTATGTGATTTTTAAGCAGTTAGTAAGAAGTGAAGTAAACGCGATTTTTCCTTCACTAGGGCTAGAAAATCGAATTTTTTGACTTGTTGAATACTCAAAATTCTTGGTGTATAGAGGCTTATTATGGTGTGATACATCAATTTATTCGATTTTTACGCACTTTGAAAGAAGTGAAGTAAACGCGATTTTACACTCACTAGATGCTAGAAAATCGAATTTCATGACTTGTTGAAAACTCAATATTCTTGGTATATAGAGGCTTATTACGATGTGATACATCCATTTATTTGATTTTTAAGCAGTTTGAAAGAAGTAAAGTAAACGCGATTTTGCACTCACTAGGGGCTAGAAAATCGAATTACTTGACTTTTTGAAAACTCAGTATTCTTGGTATATAGAGGCTTATTATGAGGTGATACATCCATTTATATGATATTTAAGCAGTTTAAAAGAAGTGAAGTAAACGCGATTTTACACTCACTAGGGGCTAGAAAATCGAATTTCTTGACTTTTTGAAAACTCAGTATTCTTGGTATATATAGGCTTAATATGAGGTATTACATCCATTTATATGATATTTAAGCAGTTTGAAGGAAGTGAAGTAAACGCGATTTTACACTCACTAGGGGCTAGAAAATCGAATTTCTTGACTTGTTGAAAACTGAATATTCTTGGTATATAGAGGCTTATTATGACGTTATACATACATTTATATGATTTTTAAGTAGTTTGAAAGAAGCGATGTAAACGCGATGTTACACTCACTAGGGGCTACAAAATCGAAATTCTTGACTTTTTGAAAACATAGTATTCTTGGTATATAGAGGCTTATTATGAGGTGATACATCCATTTATATGATTTTTAAGCAGTTTGAAAGAAGTGAAGTAAACGCGATTTTACACTCACTAGGGGTTAGAAAATCGAATTTCTTGACTTTTTAAAAACTCAGTATTCTTGGTATATATAGACTTATAATGACGTGATACATCCATTTATATGATTTTTAAGCAGTTTGAAAGAAGTGAAGTAAAGGCGATTTTGCACTCACTAGGGGCTAGAAAATTGAATTTCTTGACTTTTTGAAAACTCAGTATTCTTGGTATATAGAGGCTTATTATGAGGTGATACATACATTTATATGATTTTTAAGCACTTCGAAAGAAGTGAAGTAAACGTGATTTTACACTCACTAGGGGCTAGAAAATTGAATTTCTTGACTTTATGAAAACTCAGTATTCCTATATATATAGGCTTATAATGACGTGAAACATCCATTTATATGATTTTTAAGTAGTTTGAAAGAAGAGAAGTAAACGCGATTTTACACTCACTAGGGGCTAGAAATTCGAATTTCTTGACTTGTTGAAAACTTAGTATTCTTGGAATATATATGCTTATTATGACGTGAAACATCCATTTATATGATTTTTATGCAGTTTGAAAGAAGTGAAGTAAACGCGATTTTACTGTCACTAGGGGCTAGAAAATTGAATTCCTTGACTTGTTGAAAACTCAATATTCTTGGTATATAGAGGCTTATTATGACATGATACATCCATTTATATGATTTTTAAGCATTTTGAAAGAAGTGAAGTAAACCTGATTTTACACTCACAAGGGTCTAGAAATTCGAATTTCTTGACTTGTTGAAAACTTAGTATTCTTGGTATATATAGGCTTATTATGACGTGAAACATCCATTTATATGATTTTTATGCACTTTGAAAGAAGTGAAGTAAACGCGATTTTACACTCAATAGGGGCTAGAAAATCGAATTTCTTGACTTTTTGAAAACTCAGTATTCTTGGTATATATAGGCTTATAATGACGTGAAACATCCATTTAAATGATTTTTAAGCAGTTTGAAATAAGTGAAGAAAACGCGATTCTACACTCACTAGGAGCTAAAATATCGAATTTCTTGACTTGTTGAAAACTGAGTTTTCTTGGTATATAAATGCTTATTATGAGGTGATACATACATTTATATGATTTTTAAGCACTGCGAAAGAAGTGAAGTAAACGTGATTTTACACTCACTAGGGGCTAGAAAATTGAATTTCTTGACTTTATGAAAACTCAGTATTCCTATATATATAGGCTTATAATGACGTGAAACATCCATTTATATGATTTTTAAGTAGTTTGAAAGAAGAGAAGTAAACGCGATTTTACACTCACTAGGGGCTAGAAAATCGAAATTCATGACTTTTTGAAAACTCAGTATCCTTGGTATATAGAGGCTTTTACTGAGGTGATACAGCCATTTATATGATTTTTAAGCAGTTTGAAAGAAGTGAAGTAAACGTGATTTTACACTCACTGGGGGCTAGGAAATCGAATTTCTTGACTTGTTGAAAACTTAGTATTCTTGGTATATATAGGCTTATTATGACGTGAAACATCCATTTATATGATTTTTATGCATTTTGAAAGAAGTGAAGTAAACCTGATTTTACACTCACAAGGGTCTAGAAATTCGAATTTCTTGACTTGTTGAAAACTTAGTATTCTTGGTATATATAGGCTTATTATGACGTGAAACATCCATTTATATGATTTTTATGCAGTTTGAAAGAAGTGAAGTAAACGTGATTTTACACTCACTAGGGGCAAGAAAATCGAATTTCTTGACTTTATGAAAACTCAGTATTCCTATATATATAGGCTTATAATGACGTGAAACATCCATTTATGTGATTTTTAAGCAGTTTGAAAGAAGAGAAGTAAACGCGATTTTACACTCACTAGGGGCAAGAAAATCGAAATTCATGACTTTTTGAAAACTCAATATTCTTGGTATATAGAGGCTTATTATGACATGATACATCCATTTATATGATTTTTAAGCATTTTGAAAGAAGTGAAGTAAACCTGATTTTACACTCACTAGGGTCTAGAAATTCGAATTTCTTGACTTGTTGAAAACTTAGTATTCTTGGTATATATAGGCTTATTATGACGTGAAACATCCATTTATATGATTTTATGCAGTTTGAAAGAAGTGAAGTAAACGCGATTTTACTCTCACTAGGGGATAGAAAATTGAATTTCTTGACTTGTTGAAAACTCAATATTCTTGGTATATGTAGGCTTTTAATGAAGTGAAACATCCATTTATATGATTTTTAAGCAGTTTGAAAGAAGTGAAGTAAACGTGATTTTACACTCACTAGGGCCTAGAAAATCGAATTTCTTGACTTTATGAAAACTCAGTATTCCTAAATATATAGGCTTATAATGACGTGAAACATCCATTTATATGATTTTTAAGCAGTTTGAAAGAAGAGAAGTAAACGCGATTTTACACTCACTAGGGGCTAGAAAATCGAAATTCTTGACTTTTTGAAAACTCAGTATTCTTGGTATATAGAGGTTTTTTATGAGGTGATACAGCCATTTATATGATTTTTAAGCAGTGTGAAAGAAGTGAAGTAAACGTGATTTTACACTCACTAGGGGCTAGAAAATCGAATTTCTTGACCTGTTGAATACTGAATATTCTTGGTATATAGAGCCTTATTATGACTTGAAACATCCATTTATATAATTTTTTTCGCAGTTTGAAAGAAGTGTGGAATGCGTGATTTTTCACTCACTAGGGGCTATAAAATCGAATTTTGTTGACTTGAGGAAAACTCAGTATTCTTGGTATATACAGGCTTATTATGAGGTGATACATCCATTTATGTGATTTTTAAGCAGTTAGTAAGAAGTGAAGTAAACGCGATTTTTCCTTCACTAGGGCTAGAAAATCGAATTTCTTGACTTGTTGAATACTCAAAATTCTTGGTGTATAGAGGCTTATTATGGTGTGATACATCAATTTATTCGATTTTTACGCACTTTGAAAGAAGTGAAGTAAACGCGATTTTACACTCACTAGATGCTAGAAAATCGAATTTCATGACTTGTTGAAAACTCAATATTCTTGGTATATAGAGGCTTATTACGATGTGATACATCCATTTATTTGATTTTTAAGCAGTTTGAAAGAAGTAAAGTAAACGCGATTTTGCACTCACTAGGGGCTAGAAAATCGAATTACTTGACTTTTTGAAAACTCAGTATTCTTGGTATATAGAGGCTTATTATGAGGTGATACATCCATTTATATGATTTTTAAGCAGTTTGAAAGAAGTGAAGTAAACGCGATTTTACACTCACTAGGGGTTAGAAAATCGAATTTCTTGACTTTTTAAAAACTCAGTATTCTTGGTATATATAGACTTATAATGACGTGATACATCCATTTATATGATTTTTAAGCAGTTTGAAAGAAGTGAAGTAAAGGCGATTTTGCACTCACTAGGGGCTAGAAAATTGAATTTCTTGACTTTTTGAAAACTCAGTATTCTTGGTATATAGAGGCTTATTATGAGGTGATACATCCATTTATATGATATTTAAGCAGTTTAAAAGAAGTGAAGTAAACGCGATTTTACACTCAATAGGGGCTAGAAAATCGAATTTCTTGACTTTTTGAAAACTCAGTATTCTTGGTATATATAGGCTTATAATGACGTGAAACATCCATTTAAATGATTTTTAAGCAGTTTGAAATAAGTGAAGAAAACGCGATTCTACACTCACTAGGGGCTAAAATATCGAATTTCTTGACTTGTTGAAAACTGAGTTTTCTTGGTTAATAAATGCTTATTATGAGGTGATACATACATTTATATGATTTTTAAGCACTTCGAAAGAAGTGAAGTAAACGTGATTTTACACTCACTAGGGGCTAGAAAATTGAATTTCTTGACTTTATGAAAACTCAGTATTCCTATATATATAGGCTTATAATGACGTGAAACATCCATTTATATGATTTTTAAGTAGTTTGAAAGAAGAGAAGTAAACGCGATTTTACACTCACTAGGGGCTAGAAAATCGAAATTCATGACTTTTTGAAAACTCAGTATCCTTGGTATATAGAGGCTTTTTCTGAGGTGATACAGCCATTTATATGATTTTTAAGCAGTTTGAAAGAAGTGAAGTAAACGTGATTTTACACTCACTGGGGGCTAGGAAATCGAATTTCTTGACTTTTTGAAAACTTAGTATTCTTGGTATATATAGGCTTATTATGACGTGAAACATCCATTTATATGATTTTTATGCAGTTTGAAAGAAGTGAAGTAAACGTGATTTTACACTCACTAGGGGCAAGAAAATCGAATTTCTTGACTTTATGAAAACTCAGTATTCCTATATATATAGGCTTATAATGACGTGAAACATCCATTTATGTGATTTTTAAGCAGTTTGAAAGAAGAGAAGTAAACGCGATTTTACACTCACTAGGGGCAAGAAAATCGAAATTCATGACTTTTTGAAAACTCAATATTCTTGGTATATAGAGGCTTATTATGACATGATACATCCATTTATATGATTTTTAAGCATTTTGAAAGAAGTGAAGTAAACCTGATTTTACACTCACTAGGGTCTAGAAATTCGAATTTCTTGACTTGTTGAAAACTTAGTATTCTTGGTATATATAGGCTTATTATGACGTGAAACATCCATTTATATGATTTTATGCAGTTTGAAAGAAGTGAAGTAAACGCGATTTTACTCTCACTAGGGGATAGAAAATTGAATTTCTTGACTTGTTGAAAACTCAATATTCTTGGTATATGTAGGCTTATAATGAAGTGAAACATCCATTTATATGATTTTTAAGCAGTTTGAAAGAAGTGAAGTAAACGTGATTTTACACTCACTAGGGCCTAGAAAATCGAATTTCTTGACTTTATGAAAACTCAGTATTCCTAAATATATAGGCTTATAATGACGTGAAACATCCATTTATATGATTTTTAAGCAGTTTGAAAGAAGAGAAGTAAACGCGATTTTACACTCACTAGGGGCTAGAAAATCGAAATTCTTGACTTTTTGAAAACTCAGTATTCTTGGTATATAGAGGTTTTTTATGAGGTGATACAGCCATTTATATGATTTTTAAGCAGTGTGAAAGAAGTGAAGTAAACGTGATTTTACACTCACTAGGGGCTAGAAAATCGAATTTCTTGACTTGTTGAATACTGAATATTCTTGGTATATAGAGCCTTATTATGACTTGAAACATCCATTTATATAATTTTTTTCGCAGTTTGAAAGAAGTGTGGAATGCGTAATTTTTCACTCACTAGGGGCTATAAAATCGAATTATGTTGACTTGAGGAAAACTCAGTATTCTTGGTATATACAGGCTTATTATGAGGTGATACATCCATTTATGTGATTTTTAAGCAGTTAGTAAGAAGTGAAGTAAACGCGATTTTTCCTTCACTAGGGCTAGAAAATCGAATTTCTTGACTTGTTGAATACTCAATATTCTTGGTGTATAGAGGCATATTATGGTGTGATACATCAATTTATTCGATTTTTACGCACTTTGAAAGAAGTGAAGTAAACGCGATTTTACACTCACTAGATGCTAGAAAATCGAATTTCATGACTTGTTGAAAACTCAATATTCTTGGTATATAGAGGCTTATTACGATGGGATACATCCATTTATTTGATTTTTAAGCAGTTTGAAAGAAGTAAAGTAAACGCGATTTTGCACTCACTAGGGGCTAGAAAATCGAATTGCTTGACTTTTTGAAAACTCAGTATTCTTGGTATATAGAGGCTTATTATGAGGTGATACATCCATTTATATGATATTTAAGCAGTTTAAAAGAAGTGAAGTAAACGCGATTTTACACACACTAGGGGCTAGAAAATCGAATTTCTTGACTTTTTGAAAACTCAGTATTCTTGGTATATATAGGCTTATAATGACGTGAAACATCCATTTAAATGATTTTTAAGCAGTTTGAAATAAGTGAAGAAAACGCGATTCTACATTCACTAGGGGCTAGAAAATCGAATTTCTTGTCTTTTTGAGACCTCAGTATTCTTGAAATATATGAGCTTATTATGACATGAAACATCCATTTATATGATTTTTATGCAGTTTGAAAGAAGTAAAGTAAACGCGATTTTACGCTCACTAGGGGCTAAAATATCGAATTTCTTGACTTATTGAAAACTGAGTTTTCTTGGTATATAGATGCTTATTATGAGGTGTTACATACATTTATATGATTTTTAAGCAGTTTGAAAGAAGTGAAGTAAACGTGATTTTACACTCACTAGGGGCTAGAAAATCGAATTTCTTGACTTTATGAAAACTCAGTATTCCTATATATATAGGCTTATAATGACGTGAAACATCCATTTATATGATTTTTAAGCAGTTTGAAAGCAGAGAAGTAAACGCGATTCTACACTCACTAGAGGCTAGAAAATCGAAATTCTTGGCTTTTTGAAAACTCAATATTCATGGTATATGTAGGCTTATAATGAGGTGATACATCCATTTATATGATTTTTAAGCAGTTTGAAAGAAGTGAAGTAAACGCGATTTTACACTCACTAGGGGCTAGAAAATCGAAATTCTTGACTTTATGAAAACTTAGTATTCTTGGTATATATAGGCTTATTATGACGTGAAACATCCATTTATATGATTTTTATGCAGTTTGAAAGAAGTGAAGTAAATGCGATTTTACTCTCACTTGGGCCTAGAAAATTGAATTTCTTGACTTGTTGAAAACTCAATATTCTTGGTATATGTAGGCTTATAATGACGTGAAACATCCTTTTATATGATTTTTAAGCAGTTTGAAAGTAGTGAAGTAAACGCGATTTTACACACAATAGGGGCTAGAAAATCGAAATTCTTGACTTTTTGAAAACTTAGTATTCTTGGTATATATAGGCTTAATATGAGGTATTACATCCATTTATATGATTTTTAAGCAGTTTGAAGGAAGTGAAGTAAACGCGATTTTACACTCACTAGGGGCTAGAAAATCGAATTTCTTGACTTGTTGAAAACTGAATATTCTTGGTATATAGAGGCTTATTATGACGTTATACATACATTTATATGATTTTTAAGTTGTTTGAAAGAAGCGATGTAAACGCGATTTTACACTCACTAGGGGCTACAAAATCGAAATTCTTGACTTTTTGAAAACATAGTATTCTTGGTATATAGAGGCTTATTATGAGGTGATACATCCATTTATATGATTTTTAAGCAGTTTGAAAGAAGTGAAGTAAACGCGATTTTACACTCACTAGGGGTTAGAAAATCGAATTTCTTGACTTTTTAAAAACTCAGTATTCTTTGTATATATAGACTTATAATGACGTGATACATCCATTTATATGATTTTTAAGCAGTTTGAAAGAAGTGAAGTAAAGGCGATTTTGCACTCACTAGGGGCTAGAAAATTGAATTTCTTGACTTTTTGAAAACTCAGTATTCTTGGTATATAGAGGCTTATTATGAGGTGATACATCCATTTATATGATATTTAAGCAGTTTAAAAGAAGTGAAGTAAACGCGATTTTACACTCAATAGGGGCTAGAAAATCGAATTTCTTGACTTTTTGAAAACTCAGTATTCTTGGTATATATAGGCTTATTATGACGTGAAACATCCATTTAAATGATTTTTAAGCAGTTTGAAATAAGTGAAGAAAACGCGATTCTACACTCACTAGGGGCTAAAATATCGAATTTCTTGACTTGTTGAAAACTCAGTATCCTTGGTATATAGAGGCTTTTTCTGAGGTGATACAGCCATTTATATGATTTTTAAGCAGTTTGAAAGAAGTGAAGTAAACGTATTTTACACTCACTGGGGGCTAGAAAATCGAATTTCTTGACTTGTTGAAAACTTAGTATTCTTGGTATATATAGGCTTATTATGACGTGAAACATCCATTTATATGATTTTTATGCAGTTTGAAAGAAGTGAAGTAAACGCGATTTTACTGTCACTAGGGGCTAGAAAATTGAATTCCTTGACTTGTTGAAAACTCAATATTCTTGGTATATAGAGGCTTATTATGACATGATACATCCATTTATATGATTTTTAAGCATTTTGAAAGAAGTGAAGTAAACCTGATTTTACACTCACAAGGGTCTAGAAATTCGAATTTCTTGACTTGTTGAAAACTTAGTATTCTTGGTATATATAGGCTTATTATGGCGTGAAACATCCATTTATATGATTTTTATGCACTTTGAAAGAAGTGAAGTAAACGCGATTTTACTCTCACTAGGGGCAAGAAAATCGAAATTCTTGACTTTATGAAAACTCAATATTCCTATATATATGCTTATAATGACGTGAAACATCCATTTATATGATTTTTAAGCAGTTTGAAAGATGAGAAGTAAACGCGATTTTACACTCACTAGGGGCTAGAAAATCGAAATTCTTGACTTTTTGAAAACTCAGTATTCTTGGTATATAGAGGTTTTTTATGAGGTGATACAGCCATTTATATGATTTTTAAGCAGTGTGAAAGAAGTGAAGTAAACGTGATTTTACACTCACTAGATGCTAGAAAATCGAATTTCATGACTTGTTGAAAATTCAATATTCTTGGTATATAGAGGCTTATTATGAGGTGATACATGCATTTATATGATTTTTAAGCAGATTGTAAGAAGTGAAGTAATCGCCATTTTACACTCACTAGGGGCTAGAAAATCGATTTTTTAGACTTGTTGAGAACTCAATATTCTTGGTATATAGAGGCTTATTATGAGGTGATACATGCATTTATATGATTTTTCAGCAGTTTGAAAGAAGTGAAGTAAACGTGATTTTACACTCACTAGATGCTAGAAAATCGAATTTCATGACTTGTTGAAAATTCAATATTCTTGGTATATAGAGGCTTATTATGAGGTGATACATGCATTTATATGATTTTTAAGCAGATTGTAAGAAGTGAAGTAATCGCCATTTTACACTCACTAGGGGCTAGAAAATCGATTTTTTAGACTTGTTGAGAACTCAATATTCTTGGTATATAGAGGCATATTATGATGTGATACATCCATTTGTATGATTTTTAAGCAGTTTGTAAGAAGTGTGGAAAGCGGGATTTTACACTCACTAGATGCTAGAAAATCGAATTTCATGACTTGTTGAAAACTCAATACCTTTGGTATATAGAGGCTTATTATTATGTGATACACCCATTTATATGATTTTTGCGCACTATGAAAGAAGTGTGGAAATCGCGATTTTACAGTCACTAGGGGTTAGAAAATCGAATTTCTTGACTTGTTGAAAACAATATTCTTCGTATATAAACGTTTTTTATGATGTGATACATCCATTTATATGATTTTTAACCAGTTTGACGGAATTGTAGTAAACGCAAATTAACACTCACTGCAGGCTAGAAATTCGAATTTCTTGACTTGTTGAAAACTAAATATTCTTGGTATATAGAGGCTTATTATGATGTGATACATCGATTTATATGATTTTTAAGCAGTTTGAAAGAAGTGAAGTAAACGGGATTTTACACTCACTAGATGCTACAAAAACGAATTTCATGACTTGTTGAAAACTCAATACCTTTGGTGTATAGAGGCTTATTATAATGTAATACACCCATTTATATGATTTTTACGCACTATGAAAGAAGTGTGGAAATCCCGATTTTACAGTCACTAGGGTTTAGAAAATCGAATTTCTTGACTTGTTGAAAACAATATTCTTCGTATATAGATGTTTTTTATGATGTGATACATCCATTTATACGATTTTTAAGCAGTTTGAAAGAAGTGAAGTATACGCGATTTTACACTAACAAAATGCTAGAAAATCGAATTTCTTGTCTTGTTTAAAACTCAGTATTCTTGGTATATAGAGGCTTATTATGAGGTGATACATCCAGTTATAATATTTTTAAGCAGTTTTAAAGAAGTGAAGTAAACACGATTTTACACTCACTAGGGCCTAGGAAATCGAATTTCTTGACTTGTTGAAAACTCAATATTCTTGGTATATAGAGGCTTATTATGAGGTGATACATCCATTTATACGATTTTTAAGCAGTTTGAAAGAAGTGAAGTAAACGCGATTTTACACTCACCAGGGGCTAGAAAATCGAATTTCATGACTTGTTGAAAACTCAATATTGTTGGTATATAGAGGCTTATTACGATGTGATACATCCATTTATTTGATTTTTAAGCAGTTTGAAAGAAGTAAAGTAAACGCGATTTTGCACTCACTAGGGGCTAGAAAATCGAATTTCTTGACTTTTTGAAAACTCAGTATTCTTGGTATATATAGGCTTTAAATGACGTGAAACACATATTTAAATGGTTTTTAAGCAGTTTGAAATAAGTGAAGAAAACGCGATTCTACACTCACTAGGGGCTAGAAAATCGAATTTCTTGACTTTATGAAAACTCAGTATTCCTATATATATAGGCTTATAATGACGTGAAACATCCATTTATGTGATTTTTAAGCAGTTTGAAAGAACAGAAGTAAACGCGATTTTACACTCACTAGGGGCTAGAAAATCGAAATTCATGACTTTTTGAAAACTCAATATTCTTGGTATATAGAGGCTTATTATGACATGATACATCCATTTATATGATTTTTAAGCATTTTGAAAGAAGTGAAGTAAACCTGATTTTACACTCACTAGGGTCTAGAAATTCGAATTTCTTGACTTGTTGAAAACTTAGTATTCTTGGTATATATAGGCTTATTATGACGTGAAACATCCATTTATATGATTTTATGCAGTTTGAAAGAAGTGAAGTAAACGCGATTTTACTCTCACTAGGGGATAGAAAATTGAATTTCCTGACTTGTTGAAAACTCAATATTCTTGGTATATGTAGGCTTATAATGAAGTGAAACATCCATTTATATGATTTTTAACCAGTTTCAAAGAAGTGAAGTAAACGCGATTTTACTCTCACTAGGGGCTAGAAAATTGAATTTCTTGACTTGTTGAAAACTCAATATTCATGTTATTTGTAGGCTTATAATGAGGTGATACATCCATTTATATGATTTTTAAGCAGTTTGAAAGAAGTGAAGTAAACGCGATTTTACACTCACTAGGGGCTTGAAAATCGAAATTCTTGACCTTTTGAAAACTTAGTATTCTTGGTATATATAGGCTTATTATGACGTGAAACATCCATTTATATGATTTTTATGCAGTTTGAAAGAAGTGAAGTAAATGCGATTTTACTCTCACTTGGGGCTAGAAAATTGAATTTCTTGACTTGTTGAAAACTCAATATTCTTCGTATATGTAGGCTTATTATGACGTGATACATACATTTCTATAATTTTTAAGTAGTTTGAAAGAAGTGATGTAAACGCGATTTTACACTCACTAGGGGCTAGAAAATTGAATTTCTTGACTTTTTGAAAACTCAGTATTCTTGGTATATAGAGGCTTATTATGAGGTGATACATCCATTTATATGATATTTAAGCAGTTTAAAAGAAGTGAAGTAAACGCGATTTTACACTCACTAGGGGCTAGAAAATCGAATTTCTTGACTTTTTGAAAACTCAGTATTCTTGGTATATATAGACTTATAATGACGTGAAACATCCATTTAAATGATTTTTAAGCAGTTTGAAATAAGTGAAGAAAACGCGATTCTACACTCACTAGGGGCTAGAAAATCGAATTTCTTTTGTTTTTGAGACCTCAGTATTCTTGAAATATATGAGCTTATTATGACGTGAAACATCCATTAATATGATTTTTATGCAGTTTGAAAGAAGTAAAGTAAAGGCGATTTTACGCTTACTACGGGCTTAAATATCGAATTTCTTGACTTGTTGAAAACTGAGTTTTCTTGGTATATAGATGCTTATTATGAGGTGATACATACATTTATATGATTTTTACGCACTTTGAAAGAAGTGAAGTAAACGTGATTTTACACTCACTAGGGGCTAGAAAATCGAATTTCTTGACTTTATGAAAACTCAGTATTCCTATATATATAGGCTTATAATGACGTGAAACATCCATTTATGTGATTTTTAAGCAGTTTGAAAGAAGAGAAGTAAACGCGATTTTACACTCACTAGGGGCTAGAAAATCGAAATTCATGACTTTTTGAAAACTCAGTATTCTTGGTATATAGAGGCTTTTTCTGAGGTGATACAGCCATTTATATGATTTTAAGCAGTATGAAAGAAGTGAAGTAAACGTGATTTTACACTCACTGGGGGCTAGAAAATCGAATTTCTTGACTTGTTGAAAACTTAGTATTCTTGGTATATATAGGCTTATTATGACGTGAAACATCCATTTATATGATTTTTATGCAGTTTGAAAGAAGTGAAGTAAACGCGATTTTACTGTCACTAGGGGCTAGAAAATTGAATTTCTTAACTTGTTGAAAACTCAATATTCTTGGTATATAGAGGCTCATTATGACATGATACATCCATTTATATGATTTTTAAGCATTTTGAAAGAAGTGAAGTAAACCTGATTTTACACTCACTAGGGTCTAGAAATTCGAATTTCTTGACTTGTTGAAAACTTAGTATTCTTGGTATATATAGGCTTATTATGACGTGAAACATCCATTTATATGATTTTATGCAGTTTGAAAGAAGTGAAGTAAACGCGATTTTACTCTCACTAGGGGATAGAAAATTGAATTTCTTGACTTGTTGAAAACTCAATATTCTTGGTATATGTAGGCTTATAATGAAGTGAAACATCCATTTATATGATTTTTAACCAGTTTGAAAGAAGTGAAGTAAACGCCATTTTATATTCACTAGGGGCTAGAAAATCGAAATTCTTGACTTTTTGAAAACTTAGTATTCTTGGTATATATAGGCTTATTATGATGTGATACATCCATTTATATGATTTTTATGCAGTTTGAAAGAAGTGAAGTAAACGCGATTTTACACTCACTAGGGGCTAGAAAATCGAATTTCTTGACTTGTTGAAAACTCAGTATTCTTGGTATATATAGGCTTACTGTGATGTGATACATCCATTTATATGATTTTTAAGCATTTTGAAAGAAGTGAAGTAAACGCGATTTTACTCTCACTAGGGGCTAGAAAATTGAATTTCTTGACTTGTTGAAAACTCAATATTCTTCGTATATGTAGGCTTATTATGACGTGATACATACATTTATATGATTTTTAAGTAGTTTGAAAGAAGTGATGTAAACGCAATTTTACACTCACTAGGGGCTAGAAATTTGAATTTCTTGACTTTTTGAAAACTCAGCATTCTTGGTATATAGAGGCTTATTATGAGGTGATACATCCATTTATATGATATTTAAGCAGTTTAAAAGAAGTGAAGTAAACGCGATTTTACACTCACTAGGGGCTAGAAAATCGAATTTCTTGACTTTTTGAAAACTCAGTATTCTTGGTATATATAGACTTATAATGACGTGAAACATCCATTTAAATGATTTTTAAGCAGTTTGAAATAAGTGAAGAAAACGCGATTCTACACTCACTAGGGGCTAGAAAATCGAATTTCTTTTCTTTTTGAGACCTCAGTATTCTTGAAATATATGAGCTTATTATGACGTGAAACATCCATTTATATGATTTTTATGCAGTTTGAAAGAAGTAAAGAAAAGGCGATTTTACGCTCACTACGGGCCAAAATATCGAATTTCTTGACTTGTTGAAAACTGAGTTTTCTTGGTATATAGATGCTTATTATGAGGTGATACATACATTTATATGATTTTTACGCACTTTGAAAGAAGTGAAGTAAACGTGATTTTACACTCACTAGGGGCTAGAAAATCGAATTTCTTGACTTTATGAAAACTCAGTATTCCTATATATATATAGGCTTATAATGACGTGAAACATCCATTTATGCGATTTTTAAGCAGTTTGAAAGAAGAGAAGTAAACGCGATTTTACACTCACTAGGGGCTAGAAAATCGAAATTCATGACTTTTTGAAAACTCAGTATTCTTGGTATATAGAGGCTTTTTCTGAGGTGATACAGCCATTTATATGATTTTTAAGCAGTATGAAAGAAGTGAAGTAAACGTGATTTTACACTCACTGGGGGCTAGAAAATCGAATTTCTTGACTTGTTGAAAACTTAGTATTCTTGGTATATATAGGCTTATTATGACGTGAAACATCCATTTATATGATTTTTATGCAGTTTGAAAGAAGTGAAGTAAACGCGATTTTACTGTCACTAGGGGCTAGAAAATTTAATTTCTTAACTTGTTGAAAACTCAATATTCTTGGTATATAGAGGCTTATTATGACATGATACATCCATTTATAAGATTTTTAAGCATTTTGAAAGAAGTGAAGTAAACCTGATTTTACACTCACTAGGGTCTATAAATTCGAATTTCTTGACTTGTTGAAAACTTAGTATTCTTGGTATATATAGGCTTATTATGACGTGAAACATCCATTTATATGATTTTATGCAGTTTGAAAGAAGTGAAGTAAACGCGATTTTACTCTCACTAGGGGATAGAAAATTGAATTTCTTGACTTGTTGAAAACTCAATATTCTTGGTATATGTAGGCTTATAATGAAGTGAAACATCCATTTATATGATTTTTAACCAGTTTGAAAGAAGTGAAGTAAACGCCATTTTATATTCACTAGGGGCTAGAAAATCGAAATTCTTGACTTTTTGAAAACTTAGTATTCTTGGTATATATAGGCTTATTATGATGTGAGTAGTATTAGTCCCGGATGAGCCAATTGGATTAACGATAATCCTGCCGCTAGGGGCGCTAGTGTCGCTAGTGTCGCTGCGTGCGACGGCGGCGGCGGCAAGTTTGAAAAGCGCCCTGAGCGGAAGGATTATCGTTAAATCGGTTGGCTCAGCCGGGACGAGTTGAAAGAATTGAGGAAGTGACGTGGAGTGTTTTGATTGGTTCGTTAATTTGGGGTGGGAGATGAAGGAAGGAAGATGGAAGAGTATGGAGTTCGCGTGATGGAGAGGAGCTGGGCGGCGAGGTGTTGTCTGTGCGGAGGTCGGTACTGAAAGAGGGGTAAAGATGGGGGGCGAGGGATAAAAAGTGTAACAGAAAGTGACGTGTGAAGTTGTGATTGGTGGGAATAAGAAGTGATGTTATTGGTGGAAAGGAACAAATGAGAGTTGTTCATTGGTAGGAATAAGAGGGATTATGATTGGTGGAAAAGAAAAAGGTGTGGGAGTGGGGTATGTTGGAGGTGATGGGGAAGGTAAGTTTTGCTAGCAGCAAGATTTGCAAAAACCTGTCGTGAACTGATCAGCAATTTTTTTGAACGTTGGATGGTAGTTTTCTTGAGTGGATAGAGAGATGGGGCGATATGAGATGCGGTGGCGAAAATGGGAACTAGACAAGGTGGTTGAGACAAGAGGTTTAAGGACGAGGAAATTTGGAGGTTAGTAGTGAACATGGCGGTCGCAAGAGGTGGGGGTAAGGAGACGCGGTGGTGAGAATGGGAACTAAAAGAAGATGGCGGTAGCAAGAGTTTAGAAGAGTAGATTTTGAGGTTAAAATAGTGGGAACTAAAAATGGCGGAGGGTCTGCGACAAGGAGATGCGGTGAGAACTAAACAAGATGGCGGACGCAAGAGGAGGGTAAGGAGATTTGAGGTTACAGTACCAAAACACGAAAGGATATATTCCTACGCCAAGCAGGTCCGAAAAATAATTATGCGTGTGGTACTTACCTGTTACCGGTGTGGATACGTCACCAAAAGCGCGGCACGCGACGCGAAAAAATAAAAGCAAACTGTTTTTGAAAATGCTTAACCAGCTTTAAGATCAACCAACATCACTACGCACTGATATACGTAGGTTTTTAAAGCGGTACAGACACCCTTTGCAGAGGCGTAATTTAACTATACCAAAAACCTGGTACTGGACCATCGTGATGGTCGCTAGCGTACGTAGGAGCAGGGTTCTCATAGCCGGTCGAAAGCGGTCAAAAACGTGTACGACGTAGGTGTTTGCAGTAGCTGCTGCCGAGTCAACCGTCGAGGTGCGAATGAACGAGATCTGTTCTTGCCGGCAATCTGGTTGGGAGATGAGAGGCGCGGTGGTAAAAATGTGAACTAAATAAGATGGCGGAGGCACGAAGTTGAGGTTAAGGAGCGGTGAGGCGTTGTCTGTGCGGCGGTTGGGGTCTGAAAGAGGGGGAAAGATGGCGAACGAGGGATAAAAAGTATAACAGAAAGTGACGTGTGAAGTTGTGATTGGTGGGAATAAGAAGTGATGTTATTGGTGGAAAGGAACAAATGAAAGTTGTTGATTGGTGAGAATAAGAGAGATTATGATTGGTGGAAAGAAAAAAGGTGTGGGAGTGGGGTATGTTGGAGGTGATGGAAAAGGTGAGTTTTGCTACCAACAACATTTGCAAAAGCCTATCCAGAACTCATCAGCAATTTTAAATAACTAGTGTTTCGGGGTTTTCTCTGGTTGGTAGACGAATGCAAGCTGTTTCTGCCATACTTATGTTATTCGTCTTTTCCTTTTTTTTCGTTTTTTTTTTAAAATAACTAGTTTTTTGGGGGTTTTCTGCTTTTTCATAGGTTTTCCCTGGTTGGTAGGCGTTTTCTGTACTGGTTGACGAAGGCGTTTCTAATTTTCGAGGTTTTCTCAAGTTTTTTAGCGGTTGTCCCTGCCCGGTAGGCAAATGATTAAGTTTTACCTTGTCGGCGCACGGATACTAGGCACGTACTCGCACACACACACACACACACACCCGCTGCAGCTGCCATACTTATATTATTCGACTTTTCCTTGTTTTAAAAAAAATAACTAGTTTTTTTGGAGGTTTTCTGCGGTTGGTAAACGAATGCAATTCCTTTCTGCTTTTTCATAGGTTTTCCCTGGTTGGTAGGCGTTTTCTGTAGTGGCTGACGAAGCCGTTTCTAATTTTCGAGGTTTTCTCAGGTTTTTTTTTTTTTTTTAGTGGTTGTCCCTGTCCGGTAGGCAGATGATAAAGTTTTTCTATAATGTCGTCGTTTTGGCTTGTGGCGCACGGATACTAGGCACATACTCGCACACACACACACAGACAGACAGACAGACACACACACGGACATGTTTTCAAAAAAAATGCTTTTTTTGGATTCAGGAGGTCTCAAAACGTGTATTTCCGGTGAAATCTCGGTATCGAATTTTTGGGTGGAATGCAATACTTCCCCTACTTACTATACGTAGTAGAGAAAGAAAAAGTATAAGTATTGGAAAATTTAAGGAAATAACAAGCAATATCTCGAAAGCGGTTCACTCAACAAAAGAAATGTATATGGCGTAAGTTGTGTATTTTAACGAGATCTACATTTTTTGTGTAGTAAAATTTTGTCTATCTCTTATGGTTTACCAGTTATGCAAAAGGCGTTCACAATGAAAAATACTTTTGGGTGCATTCCCAGAAATTTGAGATATACATTTCATTTCTCACGACATTATCTTAAACATATGATATTTTCATGAAAATCGTTATAGCCATTTTTTGAGAAAATTTAAAAAAGTGTACTATCTTGTTTTCATGGGTTTTCCAGATCGGTAAGCGTTAGAATACTCTTAGAGCTTTTTTCAGGTTTTTCCCGGTTGCCCCTGCCCGGTAGGCAAATGATAAAGTTTTTCTATAATGTCGTCGTTTTGGCTTGTGGCGCACGGATACTAGGCACATACTCGCGCACACACACACG
Organism: Deroplatys truncata; assembly: GCA_030765065.1. NCBI lineage: Eukaryota > Metazoa > Arthropoda > Insecta > Mantodea > Mantidae > Deroplatys > Deroplatys truncata. Next base: position 25,512 of record JAUKNL010000181.1, on the reverse strand, counting down.
CATATGTTTTGAAAAATGCTTTTTTTGGATTCAGGAGGTCTCAAAACGTGTATTTACGGTGAAATCTCGGTATCGAATTTTTGGGTGGAATGCAATACTTTCCCTACTTACTATACGTGGTAGAGAAAGTGAAAGAGTATAAGTATTGGAAAATTTAAGGAAATACCAAGCAATATCTCGAAAACGGTTCACTCAACAAAAGAAATGTATATGGTATAGGTTGTGTATTTTAACCGATCTACATTTTTTGTGTAGTAAAATTTTGTCTATCTCTTACGGTTTACCAGTTATGCAAAAGGCGTTCACAATGAAGAATACTTTTGGAGACATTCTCAGAAAATTTGAGATATACATTTCATTTCTCATGACATTATCTTAAATATATGATATTTTCCAGATCGGTAAGCGTTAGAATACTCTTAGAGCTTTTTTCAGGTTTTTTCGCGTTTTCCCTGTCCGGTAGGCAGATGATAAAGTTTTTGTATAATGTCATCGTTTTGGCTTGTGGCGCACGGATACTAGGCACGTACTCGCGCACACACACACACACACAGACACAAACACACACACACACACACTAAAATAGTAGCGTATAAAAAAATTTAACAAACCGTAGATTTTCAAGAAAATTCCCACACCGCAAACTACCCGTTTAGCGGGAGAAAGTTCATTATTTTTATTGTTTTAAAAATGGCTCTAACCCCTTTTGATTACGGTACGGTATGTTTAAGATATCTGCATGACAAATAAAATGTATAACTTCAATTTTCTGGGAATTGCTGTGAAGTAGTCTCATTGTGAATGTCTTTTGTACAACTGTTAAACCGTAGGAAACGAAGCCTTACTGTACAAGGACGTTAAAGCACACAATTTATGTGTATTATTATTATTATTATTATTATTATTATTACTTTGTGGCGTTGTCTATTTACAAAGTTTGCATGTTGATTTTAATGTTTAAAAGCTTTAGACCTTTCTCACTAAAACTCGTCATTCTTTTAACTTTTCTTTTTTCATTTTCATACAAAGAGAACGGAATTTCACAAGTGAAACAGCACTGTAATAACGATACCAACAAACTAATTATTATTCACCCACTGAAACACATAAAAACAATAAGTAATAATCACAGACCCAGTTTGTGGGTATTTAAATGAAACATATGCACAATACAATGCATCCAAATATTCAATATTGAGATTTCACTGGAAAACTAAATACTTGTTTTGAGCTCCCCTGAATAAAAACATTTTTAGAAAATTCTGTGTGTATGTGTCAGAGCAGCATAACTCAAAAATGAAAAGTCGGATAAATACTAAACTTGGTATTTAGGTTGAGTACCTTCCAAAGATACGACACAGAGATTTTCAAGAAAACCTCTCCACCCCAAACTACCCTTTACATGAACTATTTTCCGAAATGTTTTATTTTCTAAAATTGTCTCTGACGATTTTAATTACAACACCATATATTAAAGACATTTATATGAAAAATAAAATGTATATCTTGAATTTTGTGGAAATAGCCTGTGAAGTCCTCTTGATTCGGAAGAAATTTTCTATGATCTTGTATAACTGCTAAGGTTTGAGAAAAACATAGAATACAAAAAATTTAAATTGTACAGTGCTTAGCCATTCTTTTTTAAAAGACATGTCGCTTTTCAGTTCTTGCTCGCCATGTTGATGCAAAGAATTTAGAATTTTAAGACCAGTGTATAGCGTCCCTTTGGATGTCTAACGGTTGTGCAATGCAACCATTTCCCGAAAAGTTTATCCGGATTAAAATTAAGTGGATATGAAAATAAACTTTCGTACTCACCTATAAGAAATAGAGGGTAGAGGTCGTACGAACGGAGCACTTTGAGAATTTATATTCAACAGTTGGTGTTACTCCTTAGAAAGGAAGGATCTGCTGATTGTATTTAATTCATACATTTTACATAACACGTATGCACTGGCACAACATAAAACACTACACACGATACTCATAGTTTTAATATTGCACTAATAACATCAGGAATAACTGAGGTCAGCTCGTTCGCATTCAGCGCTACACGCAAAAGAGCCGTGTGCTGATGACAGTGAAAGGTGAGAGATGCGGAAATTCGTCAGCAATACAATAAATGCAACCTTTATGTCGGCGGTGGGAATTGTGCGGTGGCGGCTGGTGTCAGAATGACTCTAGTTTTTAAAACTAGACAATTTTTTAGCGAAACGAGGCATTTAACTCGACACAAATGATGAAACAACGGTTGCGATAAGCGAGCTTATAAAAACCCGGTGCCAACAGCAAAAACCCGTAGTTAGAAACGAAAGCGATAGTGTGTTTTTCTACAAAATCGTTCTATTTGACGAAAAATAATTTTAAAATAAAAACAAAATAGCCGCAGCACTTTGCAGGGAAAGAGCGATCGGTGCATTCGGACGATAAGATGGACCAACAACCCGGAGGAAGTCGCGATGACACCTTGCAGCCTACGTTCGAAATTATAGGACACAAGCAGAGGAGGCTGCCAAAGCTTTTTTCCGGCTTTACAGAGTCTCAAATTACGTTAAACCCGGTCCCCAGAGATGTTAACCCGGAGCAATGGGTATCGCATTTGTTTAACGATATTCTAAACTTTGCGAAAGAGAACCTGTTAGAAAACGAACCCGGATATTTAGGCATATCCATAACAGACGAAAAGGAGACGTCCAAAGCCTTCAACATGAGCGTGAGGCGCATAGAGCAATTGAATGCGGATGTCATTGTTGGAAGCATCGAAAAAGTAATGCAAAGTAACCAACAATTCTTGCTAAGCGGGCCTCTTCACGTGACGTTTGTGTGGACCAAGGAGGTCTCGGGTTCGTGCCACCAACCTTGCGATGCCTGTAGGGACAATAAAGGCATTGTCGAAATAGCCAACAAAGACAACTTGTGTTTAGCAAGAGCCATTGTTGTAGTTAAAGCCAAAGTGGACCGCGACGTCAATTATAGAACGATGACGCGTTCCGAGTATCTACAAAAATCGAAGGCCGTAGCCTTGTGCGCTAGCATCGGTCAAGGCCACGACAGCTGCACGATAGACGACGTCAGACGCTTCGACGCAGCGTTAAAGGGCTACGCTGTGACGGTGTTTGGCGATCATACGGGGAAGCACGTGCTGTACGCGTCGGATAAGGAATGCGATAAATACATCGACGTCATGCTCCACGCCGGGCACTTTAATGCTATCGTGAACCTTAACAAGTGCTTTAAATGCAAATGGTATTGCCGCCGGTGTCATCATCCCTCGGCACACAAAAAAGAATTTCATAGGTGCGACGCCAGGTGTGCTAAATGCCATCAGCAGTGCGATGCGCGATTTGACGCCTACATACGCTGCGCCGAGTGCAACAGAGATTTTAAGGGACCGACATGCTTTGCAAACCACGCAAAGAAAGGCGTTTTTTACCCAAAGGCGCTGTCGGTGTGCGATGTAGAAAAGGTGTGCACGTCTTGCAATAAGCTCGTGAATGCGAGGCACAGAAAAACCGCGCACCAGTGCGGGGAAAAGTACTGCAATCATTGCAAGGCACACGTGAATTCTAGCCACATGTGCTATATGCAGCCGTATGCCACAAAGAACAAAAGAAACCGGTACGTGTTTATGTTTATCGACTTTGAATGCACGCAAAGCATTGCATATACCGATAAATGTCTTTAATATATGGTGTTGTAATTAAAATCGTCAGAGACAGTTTTAGAAAATAAAACATTTCGGAAAATAGTTCATGTAAAGGGTAGAAGCAGTTTGAAAGAAGTGAAGTAAACGCGATTTTACACTCACTAGGGGCTAGAAAATCGAATTTCTTGACTTTTTGAATACTCAGCATTTTTCGTATATAGAGGCTTATTATGAGGCGATACATTCATTTATATGATTTTTAAGCAGTTTGAAAGAAGTGAAGTAGAAGGGCTAAGCATTGTGCAATTCGAACCATTTATAACAGATATCTCGGAAATGGCTGACGTCACAAAAAAGTTATTTCAAATAAATTGGGTGTGTTTTTAAAGAGATCTAAATTTTTTGTATTCTATGTTTTTCTCAAACCTTAGCAGTTATACAAGATCATAGAAAATTTCTTCCGAATCAAGAGGACTTCACAGGCTATTTCCACAAAATTCAAGATATACATTTTATTTTTCATATAAATGTCTTTAATATATGGTGTTGTAATTAAAATCGTCAGAGACAATTTTAGAAAATAAAACATTTCGGAAAATAGTTCATGTAAAGGGTAGTTTGGGGTGGAGGGGTTTTCTTGAAACTCTCTGTGTCGTATCTTTGGAAGGTACTCAACCTAAATACCAAGTTTAGTATTTATCCGACTTTTCATTTTTGAGTTATGCTGCTCTGACACATACACACAGAATTTTCTAAAAATGTTTTTATTCAGGGGACCTCAAAACAAGTATTTAGTTTTCCAGTGAAATCTCAATATTGAATATTTGGATGCATTGTATTGTGCATATGTTTCATTTAAATACCCACAAACTGGGTCTGTGATTATTACTTATTATTTTTATGTGTTTCAGTGGGTGAATAATAATTAGTTTGTTGGTATTGTTATTTCAGTGCTGTTTCACTTGTGAAATTCCGTTCTCTTTGTATGAAAATGAAAAAAGAAAAGTTAAAAGAATGACGAGTTTTAGTGAGAAAGGTCTAAAGCTTTTAAACATTAAAATCAACATGCAAACGTTGTAAATAGACAACGCCACAAAGTAATAATAATAATAATAATAATAATAATAATAATAATACACATAAATTGTGTGCTTTAACGTCCTTGTACAGTAAGGCTTCGTTTCCTACGGTTTAACAGTTGTACAAAAGACATTCACAATGAGACTACTTCACAGCAATTCCCAGAAAATTGAAGTTATACATTTTATTTGTCATGCAGATATGTTAAACATACCGTACCGTAATCAAAAGGGGTTAGAGCCATTTTTAAAACAATAAAAATAATGAACTTTCTCCCGCTAAACGGGTAGTTTGCGGTGTGGGAATTTTCTTGAAAATCTACGGTTTGTTAAATTTTTTTATACGCTACTATTTTAGTGTGTGTGTGTGTGTGTGTTTGTGTGTGTGTGTGTGTGCGAGTATGTGCCTAGTGTCCGTGCGCCACAAGCCAAAACGATGACATTATAGAAAAACTTTATCATCTGCCTACCGGACAGGGAAAACGCGAAAAAACCTGAAAAAAGCTCTAAGAGTATTCTAACGCTTACCGATCTGGAAAATATCATATGTTTAAGATAATGTCATGAGAAATGAAATGTATATCTCAAATTTTCTGGGAATGTCTCCAAAAGTATTCTTCATTGTGAACGCCTTTTGCATAACTGGTAAACCGTAAGAGATAGACAAAATTTTACTACACAAAAAATGTACATCGGTTAAAATACACAACCTATACCATATACATTTCTTTTGTTGAGTGAACCGTTTTGGAGATATTGCTTGGTAATTCCTTAAATTTTCCAATACTTATACTTTTTACTTTCTCTACTACGTATAGTAAGTAGGGAAAGTATTGCATTCCACCCAAATATTCGATACCGAGATTTCACCGTAAATACACGTTTTGAGACCTCCTGAATCCAAAAAAAGCATTTTTGAAAACATATGCGTGTGTGTGTGAGTGTGTGTGTGCGCGAGTATGTGCCTAGTATCCGTGCGCCACAAGCCAAAACGACGACATTATAGAAAAACTTTATCATCTGCCTACCGGACAGGGTCAACCACTAAAAACCCTGAGAAAACCTCGAAAATTAGAAACGGCTTCGTCAACCACTACAGAAAACGCCTACCAACCAGGGAAAACCTATGAAAAAGCAGAAAGCACTTGCATTCGTTTACCAACCGCAGAAAACCTCCAAAAAAACTAGTTATTTTTTTAAAAAAAGAAAAGACGAATAATATAAGTATGGCAGCTGCAACGGGTGTGTGTGTGCGAGTATGTGCCTAGGATCCGTGCGCCACAAGCCAAAACGACGACATTATAGAAAAACTTTATCATCTGCCTACCGGCCAGGGACAACCACTAAAAAAAAAACCTGAAAGAACCTCGAAAATTAGAAACGGCTTCGTCAACCACTACAGAAAACGCCTACCAACCAGGGAAAACCTATGAAAAAGCAGAAAGCACTTGCATTCGTTTACCAACCGCAGAAAACCTCCAAAAAACTAGTTATTTTTTTTTAAAAAAAGAAAAGACGAATAATATAAGTATGGCAGCTGCAACGGGTGTGTGTGTGTGTGCGAGTATGTGCCTAGGATCCGTGCGCCACAAGCCAAAACGACGACATTATAGAAAAACTTTATCATCTGCCTACCGGCCAGGGACAACCACTAAAAAAAACCTGAAAAAACCTGGAAAATTAGAAACGGCTTCGTCAACCACTACAGAAAACGCCTACCAACCAGGGAAAACCTATGAAAAAGCAGAAAGCACTTGCATTCGTTTACCAACCGCAGAAAACCTCCAAAAAACTAGTTATTTTTTTTAAAAAAAGAAAAGACGAATAATATAAGTATGGCAGCTGCAACGTGTGTGTGTGTGCGCGCGAGTATCCGTGCGCCGACAAGGTAAAACTTCATCATTTGCCTACCGGGCAGGGACAACCGCTAAAAAACCTGAGAAAACCTCGAAAATTAGAAACGCCTTCGTCAACCAGTACAGAAAACGCCTACCAACCAGGGAAAACCTATGAAAGAGCAGAAAGAGCTTGCATTCGTTTACCATCCGCAGAAAACCCCCAAAAACTAGTTATTTTTAAAAAAAACAACAAGCAAAAACTTCATCATTTGCCTACCGGGCAGGGACAACCACAAAAAACCTGAAAAAACCTCGAAAATTAGAAAGGGCTTCGTCAACCACTACAGCAAACGCCTACCAACCAGGGAAAACCTGTGAAAAAGCAGAAAGAGCTTGCATTCGTCTACCAACCAGAGAAAACCCCCGAAAAACTAATTATTTTTTTTAAAAAACAAACGTAAAAAAAAGAAAAAGAAAAAAGAAAGACGGATAATATAAGTATGGCAACTGTAACGGTTTACGGTAAACGCGCGCGCGCAATCCGTCACGGCGGGCAATATTTTCAAGTTATCGCGCAGTTTGCAGCTCTTTCATCGCAGCGGGCCTATCGCCACGCACATCGTCTGCTGAAATTGCTGATGAGTTCTGGAGAGGCTTTTGCAAATCTTGTTGGTAGCAAAACTTACCTTTCCCATCACCTCCAACATACCCCACTCCCACCCCTTTTTCTTTCCACCAATCACAATCTCTCTTATTCTTACCAATCAACAACTTTCAGTTGTTCCTTTCCACCAATAACATCACTTCTTATTCCCACCAATCACAACTTCACACGTCACTTTCTGTTATACTTTTTATCCCTCGTTCGCCATCTTTTCCCTCTTTCAGTCCCAACCTCCGCACAGACAACACCTCGCCGCTCCGCTCCACTCCATCACGTGTCCTCCATACTCTTTTATCTTCCTTCCTTCATCTTCCACCCGAATTAACGCACCAATCATATTTCGTCTTATTTTTACCAATCAAAACACTCCACGTCACTTCCTGTTTTCCTTCATCTTTCCCTAATCCTCAATTCTATCTCCTCGTCACCATCTGTTGCGTTCGACATCTTTCGCATGTTGACCATAACCTCAAACCTCTTCGTCCCTCCACTTCTTGCCTCCGCCATCTTGTTTAGTTCCCATTTTCACCACCACGCCACCGCCATCTTGGTTTAAGCTCTCCACGTTTACCTCAATTTTTAACCTCAACTTCATGCCTCCGCTATCTTATTTAGTTCCCATTTTTACCACCGCGCCTCACATCTCCTCGTCCCACCCTTGCCTCCGCCATCTTGGATTTAGTTCCCCTTCTTACGTCCAGTTTTAACCTAAAAATCTTAACCTCAAGTCTCCTTGCCCACCACCTCTTGCGACCGCCATGTTCACCACTAACCTCGAAATCTCCTCGTCCTTACACTTTTTGTCTTCGTCATCTTGTTTAGTTCCCATTTTCGCCACCGCACCTCACATCTCCTCGTCCACACCAATGCCTTCGCCATCTTGGATTTCGTTCCCATGCTTACGCCCTGTTTTAACCTAAAAATATTAATCTCAAATCTCCTTACCCTCCTCTTGCGTCCGCCATCTTGTTTAGTTCTCACCGCATCTCCTTGTCGCCAACCCTCCGCCATTTTTAGTTCCCACTATTTTAACCTCAAAATCTGCTCTTCTAAGCTCTTGCTACCGCCATCTTCTTTTAGTTCCCATTCTCACCACCGCGTCTCTTTGCCCCCACCTCTTGCGACCGCCATGTTCACCACTAACCTCCAAATTTCCTCGTCCTTAAACCTGTTGTCTCAACCATCTTGTTTAGTTCCCATTTTCGCCACCGCATCTCATATCGCACCATCTCTCTATCCACTCAAGAAAACTACCATCCAACGTTCAAAAATTGCTGATCAGTTCACGACAGGCTTTTGCAAATCTTGTTGCTAGCAAAACTTACCTTTCCCATCACCTCCAACATACCCCACTCCTTTTTCTTTCCCACCAATCATAATCTCTCTTATTCTTACCAATCAACAACTTTCATTTGCTCCTTTCCACCAATAAAATCACTTCTTATTCCCACCAATCACAACTTCACACGTCACTTTCTGTTATACTTTTTATCCTTCGCTCCCCATCTTTTCCCTCTTTCAGTCCCGACCTCCGCACAGACAACACCTCGCCGCTGCTCACATCTCCGAACCAGATTGCCGGCGAGAACAGATCTCGTTTATTCACACCTCGACGGTTGACTCGACAGCAGCTACTGCGAACACCTACGTCGTACACGTTTTTGACCGCTTTCGACCGGCTATGAGAACCCTGCTCCTACGTACGCTAGCGACCATCACGATGGTCCAGTACCAGGTTTTGGTATAGTTAAATTACGCCTCTGCAAAGGGTGTCTGTACCGCTTTAAAAACCTAGGTATATCAGTGCGTAGTGATGTTGGTTGATCTTAAAGCTGGTTAAGCATTTTCAAAAACAGTTTGCTTTTATTTTTTCGCGTCGCGTGCCGCGCTTTTGGTGACGCATCCACACCGGTACCAGGTAAGTACCACACGCATAATTATTTTTCGGACCTGCTTGGCGTAGGAATATATCCTTTCGTGTTTTGGTACTGTAACCTCAAATCTCCTTACCCTCCTCTTGCGTCCACCATCTTGTTTAGTTCTCACCGCATCTCCTTGTCGCAGACCCTCCGCCATTTTTAGTTCCCGCTATTTTAACCTCAAAATCTACTCTTCTAACCTCTTGCTACCGCCATCTTCTTTTAGTTCCCATTCTCACCACCGCGTCTCCTTACCCCACCTCTTGCGACCGCCATGTTCACCACTAACCTCCAAATTTCCTCGTCCTTAAACCTCTTGTCTCAACCACCTTGTTTAGTTCCCATTTTCGCCACCGCATCTCATATCGCCCCATCTCTCTATCCACTCAAGAAAACTACCATCCAACGTTCAAAAAATTGCTGATCAGTTCACGACAGGCTTTTGCAAATCCTGTTGCTAGCAAAACTTACCTTTCCCATCACCTCCAACATACCCCACTCCTTTTTCTTTCCACCAATCATAACCTCTCTTATTCTTACCAATCAACAACTTTCATTTGCTCCTTTCCACCAATAAAATCACTTCTTATTCCCACCAATCACAACTTCACACGTCACTTTCTGTTACACTTTTTATCCCTCGCTCCCCATCTTTTCCCTCTTTCAGTCCCGACCTCCGCACAGACAACACCTCGCCGCTGCTCACATCTCCGAACCAAATTGCCGGCGAGAACAGATCTTGTTTATTCACACCTCGACGGTTGACTCGACAGCAGCTACTGTGAACACCTACGTCGTACACGTTTTTGACCGCTTTCGACCGGCTATGAGAACCTTGCTCCTACGTACGCTAGCGACCATCACGATGGTCCAGTACCAGGTTTTGGTATAGTTAAATTACGCCTCTGCAAAGGGTGTCTGTACCGCTTTAAAAACCTAGGTATATCAGTGCGTAGTGATGTTGGTTGATCTTAAAGCTGGTTAAGCATTTTCAAAAACAGTTTGCTTTTATTTTTTCGCGTCGCGTGCCGCGCTTTTGGTGACGCATCCACACCGGTAACAGGTAAGTACCACACGCATAATTATTTTTCGGACCTGCTTGGCGTAGGAATATATCCTTTCGTGTTTTGGTACTGTAACCTCAAACCTCCTTACCCACCTCTTGCGTCCGCCATCTTGTTTAGTTCTCACCGCATCTCCTTGTCGCAGACCCTCCGCCATTTTTAGTTCCCGCTATTTTAACCTCAAAATCTACTCTTCTAACCTCCTGCTACCGCCATCTTCTTTTAGTTCCCATTCTCACCACCGCGTCTCCTTGCCCCACCTCTTGCGACCGCCATGTTCACCACTAACCTCCAAATTTCCTCGTCCTTAATCCTCTTGTCTCAACCACCTTGTTTAGATCCCATTTTCGCCACCGCATCTCATATCGCCCCATCTCTCTATCCACTCAAGAAAACTACCATCCAACGTTCAAAAAAAATTGCTGATCAGTTCACGACAGGCTTTTGCAAATCTTGTTGCTAGCAAAACTTACCTTTCCCATCACCTCCAACATACCCCACTCCTTTTTCTTTCCACCAATCATAATCTCTCTTATTCTTACCAATCAACAACCTTCATTTGCTCCTTTCCACCAATAACATCACTTCTTATTCCCACCAATCACAACTTCACACGTCACTTTCTGTTACACTTTTTATCCCTCGCTCCCCCATATTTTCCCTCTTTCAGTCCCGACCTCCGCACAGACAACACCTCGCCACCCAGCTCCTCTCCAGCACGCGACCTCCATACTCTTCCATCTTCCTTCCTTCATCTTCCACCCAAATTAACGAACCAATCAAAACACTCCACGTCACTTCCTCTTCTTCCTTCACCTTACCCTAATCCTCAATTCTTTCAACTCGTCCCGGATGAACCAATTGCAATAACGATAATCCTACCGCTCAGGGCGCTTTTCAAACTTACCGCCGCCGCCGTCGCACGCACCGACACTAGCGGCACCAGCGCCCCTAGTGGCAGGATTATCGTTAAAACAATTGGCTCATCCGGGACTAATACTACTGATGTGATACATCCATTTATATGATTTTTATGCAGTTTGAAAGAAGTGAAGTAAACGCGATTTTACACTCACTAGGGGCTAGAAAATCGAATTTCTTGACTTGTTGAAAACTCAGTATTCTTGGTATATAGGCTTATTGTGATGTGATACATCCATTTATATGATTTTTAAGCATTTTGAAAGAAGTGAAGTAAACGCGAATTTACTCTCACTAGGGGCTAGAAAATTGAATTTCTTGACTTGTTGAAAACTCAATATTCATGTTATTTGTAGGCTTATAATGAGGTGATACATCCATTTATATGATTTTTAAGCAGTTTGAAAGAAGTGAAGTAAACGCGATTTTACACTCACTAGGGTTTTGAAAATCGAAATTCTTGACCTTTTGAAAACTTAGTATTCTTGGTATATATAGGCTTATTATGACGTGAAACATCCATTTATATGATTTTTATGCAGTTTGAAAGAAGTGAAGTAAATGCGATTTTACTCTCACTTGGGGCTAGAAAATTGAATTTCTTGACTATTTGAAAACTCAATATTCTTCGTAAATGTAGGCTTATTATGACGTGATACATACATTTATATGATTTTTAAGTAGTTTGAAAGAAGTGATGTAAACGCGATTTTACACTCACAAGGGGCTAGAAAATTGAATTTCTTGACTTTTTGAAAACTCAGTATTCTTGGTATATAGAGGCTTATTATGAGGTGATACATCCATTTATATGATATTTAAGCAGTTTAAAAGAAGTGAAGTAAACGCGATTTTACACTCACTAGGGGCTAGAAAATCGAATTTCTTGACTTTTTGAAAACTCAGTATTCTTGGTATATATAGGCTTATAATGACGTGAAACATCCATTTAAATGATTTTTAAGCAGTTTGAAATAAGTGAAGAAAACGCGATTCTACACTCACTAGGGGCTAGAAAATCGAATTTCTTGTCTTTTTGAGACCTCAGTATTCTTGAAATATATGAGCTTATTATGACGTGAAACATCCATTTATATGATTTTTATGCAGTTTGAAAGAAGTAAAGTAAACGCGATTTTACGCTCACTAGGGGCTAAAATATCGAATTTCTTGACTTGTTGAAAACTGAGTTTTCTTGGTATATAGATGCTTATTATGAGGTGTTACATACATTTATATGATTTTTAAGCAGTTTGAAAGAAGTGAAGTAAACGTGATTTTACACTCACTAGGGGCTAGAAAATCGAATTTCTTGACTTTATGAAAACTCAGTATTCCTATATATATAGGCTTATAAAGACGTGAAACATCCATTTATATGATTCTTAAGCAGTTTGAAAGAAGAGAAGTAAAGGCGATTCTACACTCACTAGAGGCTAGAATATCGAAATTCTTGACTTTTTGAAAACTCAATATTCATGGTATATGTAGGCTTATAATGAGGTGATACATCCATTTATATGATTTTTAAGCAGTTTGAAAGAAGTGAAGTAAACGCGCTTTTACACTCACTAGGGGCTAGAAAATCGAAATTCTTGACTTTATAAAAACTTAGTATTCTTGGTATATATAGGCTTATTATGACGTGAAACATCCATTTATATGATTTTTATGCAGTTTGAAAGAAGTGAAGTAAATGCGATTTTACTCTCACTTGGGCCTAGAAAATTGAATTTCTTGACTTGTTGAAAACTCAATATTCCTGGTATATGTAGGCTTATAATGACGTGAAACATCCTTTTATATGATTTTTAAGCAGTTTGAAAGAAGTGAAGTAAACGCGATTTTACACACACTAGGGGCTAGAAAATCGAAATTCTTGACTTTTTGAAAACTTAGTATTCTTGGTATATATAGGCTTAATATGAGGTATTACATCCATTTATATGATTTTTAAGCAGTTTGAAGGAAGTGAAGTAAACGCGATTTTACACTCACTAGGGGCTAGAAAATCGAATTTCTTGACTTGTTGAAAACTGAATATTCTTGGTATATAGAGGCTTATTATGACGTGATACATACATTTATATGATTTTTAAGTAGTTTGAAAGAAGCGATGTAAACGCGATTTTACACTCACTAGGGGCTACAAAATCGAAATTCTTGACTTTTTGAAAACATAGTATTCTTGGTATATAGAGGCTTATTATGAGGTGATACATCCATTTATATGATTTTTAAGCAGTTTGAAAGAAGTGAAGTAAACGCGATTTTACACTCACTAGGGGTTAGAAATTCGAATTTCTTGACTTTTTAAAAACTCAGTATTCTTGGTATATATAGACTTATAATGACGTGATACATCCATTTATATGATTTTTAAGCAGTTTGAAAGAAGTGAAATAAACGCGATTTTGCACTCACTAGGGGCTAGAAAATTGAATTTCTTGACTTTTTGAAAACTCAGTATTCTTGGTATATAGAGGCTTATTATGAGGTGATACATCCATTTATATGATATTTAAGCAGTTTAAAAGAAGTGAAGTAAACGCGATTCTACACTCACTAGGGGCTAGAAAATCGAATTTCTTGTCTTTTTGAGACCTCAGTATTCTTGAAATATATGAGCTTATTATGACGTGAAACATCCATTTATATGATTTTTATGCAGTTTGAAAGAAGTAAAGTAAACGCGATTTTACGCTCACTAGGGGCTAAAATATCGAATTTCTTGACTTGTTGAAAACTGAGTTTTCTTGGTATATAAATGCTTATTATGAGGTGATACATACATTTATATGATTTTTAAGCACTTCGAAAGAAGTGAAGTAAACGTGATTTTACACTCACTAGGGGCTAGAAAATTGAATTTCTTGACTTTATGAAAACTCAGTATTCCTATATATATAGGCTTATAATGACGTGAAACATCCATTTATATGATTTTTACGCAGTTTGAAAGAAGAGAAGTAAACGCGATTTTACACTCACTAGGGGCTAGAAAATCGAAATTCATGACTTTTTGAAAACTCAGTATCCTTGGTATATAGAGGCTTTTTCTGAGGTGATACAGCCATTTATATGATTTTTAAGCAGTTTGAAAGAAGTGAAGTAAACGTGATTTTACACTCACTGGGGGCTAGAAAACCGAATTTCTTGACTTGTTGAAAACTTAGTATTCTTGGTATATATAGGCTTATTATGACGCGAAACATCCATTTATATGATTTTTATGCAGTTTGAAAGAAGTGAAGTAAACGCGATTTTACTGTCACTAGGGGCTAGAAAATTGAATTTCTTGACTTGTTGAAAACTCAATATTCTTGGTATATAGAGGCTTATTATGACATGATACATCCATTTATATGATTTTTAAGCATTTTGAAAGAAGTGAAGTAAACCTGATTTTACACTCACACGGGTCTAGAAATTCGAATTTCTTGACTTGTTGAAAACTTAGTATTCTTGGTATATATAGGCTTATTATGACGCGAAACATCCATTTATATGATTTTTATGCAGTTTGAAAGAAGTGAAGTAAACGCGATTTTACTCTCACTAGGGGCTAGAAAATTGAATTTCTTGACTTGTTGAAAACTCAATATTCTTGGTATATGTAGGCTTATAATGAAGTGAAACATCCATTTATATGATTTTTAAGCAGTTTGAAAGAAGAGAAGTAAACGCGATTTTACACTCACTAGGGGCTAGAAAATCGAAATTCTTGACTTTTTGAAAACTCAGTATTCTTGGTATATAGAGGTTCTTTATGAGGTGATACAGCCATTTATATGATTTTTAAGCAGTTTGAAAGAAGGGAAGTAAACGTGATTTTACACTCACTAGGGCCTAGAAAATCGAATTTCTTGACTTTATGAAAACTCAGTATTCCTATATATATATATATAGGCTTATAATGACGTGAAACATCCATTTATATGATTTTTAAGCAGTTTGAAAGAAGAGAAGTAAACGCGATTTTACACTCACTAGGGGCTAGAAAATCGAAATTCTTGACTTTTTGAAAACTCAGTATTCTTGGTATATAGAGGTTTTTTATTAGGTGATAAAGCCATTTATATGATTTTTAAGCAGTGTGAAAGAAGTGAAGTAAACGTGATTTTACACTCACTAGGGGCTAGAAAATCGAATTTCTTGACTTGTTGAATACTGAATATTCTTGGTATATAGAGCCTTATTATGACTTGAAACATCCATTTATATAATTTTTTTCGCAGTTTGAAAGAAGTGTGGAATGCGTGATTTTTCACTCACTAGGGGCTATAAAATCGAATTTGGTTGACTTGAGGAAAACTCAGTATTCTTGGTATATACAGGCTTCTTATGAGGTGATACATCCATTTATGTGAATTTTAAGCAGTTAGTAAGAAGTGAAGTAAACGCGATTTTTCCTTCACTAGGGCTAGAAAATCGAATTTCTTGACTTGTTGAAAACTCAAAATTCTTGGTGTATAGAGGCTTAATATGGTGTGATACATCAATTTATTCGATTTTTACGCACTTTGAAAGAAGTGAAGTAAACGCGATTTTACACTCACTAGATGCTAGAAAATCGAATTTCATGACTTGTTGAAAACTCAATATTCTTGGTATATAGAGGCTTATTACGATGTGATAAATCCATTTATTTGATTTTTAAGCAGTTTGAAAGAAGTAAAGTAAACGCGATTTTGCACTCACTAGGGGCTAGAAAATCGAATTTCTTGACTTTTTGAAAACTCAGTATTCTTGGTATATATAGGCTTATAATGACGTGAAACACACATTTAAATGGTTTTTAAGCAGTTTGAAATAAGCGAAGAAAACGCGATTCTACACTCACTAGGGGCTACAAAATCGAAATTCTTGACTTTTTGAAAACATAGTATTCTTGGTATATAGAGGCTTATTATGAGGTGATACATCCATTTATATGATTTTTAAGCAGTTTGAAAGAAGTGAAGTAAACGCGATTTTACACTCACTAGGGGTTAGAAATTCGAATTTCTTGACTTTTTAAAAACTCAGTATTCTTGGTATATATAGACTTATAATGACGTGATACATCCATTTATATGATTTTTAAGCAGTTTGAAAGAAGTGAAATAAACGCGATTTTGCACTCACTAGGGGCTAGAAAATTGAATTTCTTGACTTTTTGAAAACTCAGTATTCTTGGTATATAGAGGCTTATTATGAGGTGATACATCCATTTATATGATATTTAAGCAGTTTAAAAGAAGTGAAGTAAACGCGATTCTACACTCACTAGGGGCTAGAAAATCGAATTTCTTGTCTTTTTGAGACCTCAGTATTCTTGAAATATATGAGCTTATTATGACGTGAAACATCCATTTATATGATTTTTATGCAGTTTGAAAGAAGTAAAGTAAACGCGATTTTACGCTCACTAGGGGCTAAAATATCGAATTTCTTGACTTGTTGAAAACTGAGTTTTCTTGGTATATAAATGCTTATTATGAGGTGATACATACATTTATATGATTTTTAAGCACTTCGAAAGAAGTGAAGTAAACGTGATTTTACACTCACTAGGGGCTAGAAAATTGAATTTCTTGACTTTATGAAAACTCAGTATTCCTATATATATAGGGTTATAATGACGTGAAACATCCATTTATATGATTTTTACGCAGTTTGAAAGAAGAGAAGTAAACGCGATTTTACACTCACTAGGGGCTAGAAAATCGAAATTCATGACTTTTTGAAAACTCAGTATCCTTGGTATATACAGGCTTTTTCTGAGGTGATACAGCCATTTATATGATTTTTAGGCAGTTTGAAAGAAGTGAAGTAAACGTGATTTTACACTCACTGGGGGCTAGAAAACCGAATTTCTTGACTTGTTGAAAACTTAGTATTCTTGGTATATATAGGCTTATTATGACGCGAAACATCCATTTATATGATTTTTATGCAGTTTGAAAGAAGTGAAGTAAACGCGATTTTACTGTCACTAGGGGCTAGAAAATTGAATTTCTTGACTTGTTGAAAACTCAATATTCTTGGTATATAGAGGCTTATTATGACATGATACATCCATTTATATGATTTTTAAGCAGTTTGAAAGAAGAGAAGTAAACGCGATTTTATATTCACTAGGGGCTAGAAAATCGAAATTCTTGACTTTTTGAAAACTTAGTATTCTTGGTATATATAGGCTTATTATGATGTGATACATCCATTTATATGATTTTTATGCAGTTTGAAAGAAGTGAAGTAAACGCGATTTTACACTCACTAGGGGCTAGAAAATCAAATTTCTTGACTTGTTGAAGACTCAATATTCATGTTATTTGTAGGCTTATAATGAGGTGATACATCCAATTATATGATTTTTATGCAGTTTGAAAAAAGTGAAGTAAATGCGATTTTACTCTCACTTGGGGCTAGAAAATTGAATTTCTTGACTATTTGAAAACTCAATATTCTTCGTATATGTAGGCTTATTATGACGTCATACATACATTTATATGATTTTTAAGTAGTTTGAAAGAAGTGATGTAAACGCGATTTTACACTCACAAGGGGCTAGAAAATTGAATTTCTTGACTTTTTGAAAACTCAGTATTCTTGGTATATAGAGGCTTATTATGAGTTGATTTATCCATTTATATGATATTTAAGCAGTTTAAAAGAAGTGAAGTAAACGCGACTTTACACTCACTAGGGGCTAGAAAATCGAATTTCTTGACTTTTTGAAAACTCAGT
The DNA here is from genome assembly GCA_030765065.1 of Deroplatys truncata. Lineage (NCBI taxonomy): Eukaryota > Metazoa > Arthropoda > Insecta > Mantodea > Mantidae > Deroplatys > Deroplatys truncata. The sequence continues at coordinate 7,649 of JAUKNL010000181.1, read as the reverse complement.
ATTCTTGGTATATATAGGCTTATAATGACGTGAAACATCCATTTAAATGATTTTTAAGCAGTTTGAAATAAGTGAAGAAAACGCGATTCTACACTCACTAGGGGCTAGAAAATCGAATTTCTTGTCTTTTTGAGACCTCAGTATTCTTGAAATATATGAGCTTATTATGACGTGAAACATCCATTTATATGATTTTTATGCAGTTTGAAAGAAGTAAAGTAAAGGCGATTTTACGCTCACTAGGGGCTAAAATATCGAATTTCTTGACTTGTTGAAAACTGAGTTTTCTTGGTATATAGATGCTTATTATGAGGTCTTACATTTATTTGTATGATTTTTAAGCAGTTTGAAAGAAGTGAAGTAAACGTGATTTTACACTCACTAGGAGCTAGAAAATCGAATTTCTTGACTTTATGAAAACTCAGTATTCCTATATATATAGGCTTATAATGACGTGAAACATCCATTTATATGATTTTTAAGCAGTTTGAAAGAAGAGAAGTAAACGCGATTCTACACTCACTAGAGGCTAGAAAATCGAAATTCTTGACTTTTTGAAAACTCAACATTCATGGTATATGTAGGCTTATAATGAGGTGATACATCCATTTATATGATTTTTAAGCAGTTTGAAAGAAGTGAAGTAAACGCGAATTTACACTCACTAGGGGCTAGAAAATCGAAATTCTTGACTGTATGAAAACTTAGTATTCTTGGTATATATAGGCTTATTATGACGTGAAACATCCATTTATATGATTTTTATGCAGTTTGAAAGAAGTGAAGTAAATGCGATTTTACACACACTAGGGGCTAGAAAATCGAAATTCTTGACTTTTTGAAAACTCAGTATTCTTGGTATATATAGGCTTAATATGAGGTATTACATCCATTTATATGATTTTTAAGCAGTTTGAAGGAAGTGAAGTAAACGCGATTTTACACTCACTAGGGGCTAGAAAATCGAATTTCTTGACTTGTTGAAAACTGAATATTCTTGGTATATAGAGGCTTATTATGACGTGATACATACATTTATATGATTTTTAAGTAGTTTGAAAGAAGCGATGTAAACGCGATTTTACACTCACTAGGGGCTACAAAATCGAAATTCTTGACTTTTTGAAAACATAGTACTCTTGGTATATGGAGGCTTATTATGAGGTGATACATCCATTTATATGATTTTTAAGCAGTTTGAAAGAAGTGAAGTAAACGCGATTTTACACTCACTAGGGGTTAGAAAATCGAATTTCTTGACTTTTTAAAAACTCAGTATTCTTGGTATATATAGATTTATAATTACGTGATACATCCATTTATATGATTTTTAAGCAGTTTGAAAGAAGTGAAATAAACGCGATTTTGCACTCACTAGGGGCTAGAAAATTGAATTTCTTGACTTTTTGAAAACTCAGTATTCTTGGTATATAGAGGCTTATTATGAGGTGATACATTCATTTATATGATATTTAAGCAGTTTAAAAGAAGTGAAGTAAACGCGATTTTACACTCACTAGGGGCTAGAAAATCGAATTTCTTAAATTTTTGAAAACTCAGTATTCTTGGTATATATAGGCTTATAATGACGTGAAACATCCATTTAAATGATTTTTAAGCAGTTTGAAATAAGGGAAGAAAACGCGATTCTACACTCACTAGGGGCTAGAAAATCGAATTTCTTGTCTTTTTGAGACCTCAGTATTCTTGAAATATATGAGCTTATTATGACGTGAAACATCCATTTATATGATTTTTATGCAGTTTGAAAGCAGTAAAGTAAACGCGATTTTACGCTCACTAGGGGCTAAAATATCGAATTTCTTGACTTGTTGAAAACTGAGTTTTCTTGGTATATAAATGCTTATTATGAGGTGATACATACATTTATATGATGTTTAAGCACTTCGAAAGAAGTGAAGTAAACGTGATTTTACACTCACTAGGGGCTAGAAATTTGAATTTCTTGACTTTATGAAAACTCAGTATTCCTATATATCTAGGCTTATAATGACGTGAAACATCCATTTATATGATTTTTAAGCAGTTTGAAAGAAGAGAAGTAAACGCGATTTTACACTCACTAGGGGCTAGAAAATCGAAATTCATGACTTTTTGAAAACTCAGTATCCTTGGTATATAGAGGCTTTTTCTGAGGTGATACAGCCATTTATATGATTTTTAAGCAGTTTGAAAGAAGTGAAGTAAACGTGATTTTACACTCACTGGGGGCTAGAAAATCGAATTTCTTGACTTGTTGAAAACTTAGTATTCTTGGTATATATAGGCTTATTATGACGTGAAACATCCATTTATATGATTTTTATGCAGTTTGAAAGAAGTGAAGTAAACGCGATTTTACTGTCACTAGGGGCTAGAAAATTGAATTTCTTGACTTGTTGAAAACTCAATATTCTTGGTATATAGAGGCTTATTATGACATGATACACCCATTTATATGATCTTTAAGCATTTTGAAAGAAGTGAAGTAAACCTGATTTTACACTCACAAGTGTCCAGAAATTCGAATTTCTTGACTTGTTGAAAACTTAGTATTCTTGGTATATATAGGCTTATTATGACGTGAAACATCCATTTATATGATTTTTATGCAGTTTGAAAGAAGTGAAGTAAACGCGATTTTACTCTCACTAGGGGCTAGAAAATTGAATTTCTTGACTTGTTGAAAACTCAATATTCTTGGTATATGTAGGCTTATAATGAAGTGAAACATCCATTTATATGATTTTTAAGCAGTTTGAAAGAAGAGAAGTAAACGCGATTTTACACTCACTAGGGGCTAGAAAATCGAAATTCTTGACTTTTTGAAAACTCAGTATTCTTGGTATATAGAGGTTCTTTATGAGGTGATACAGCCATTTATATGATTTTTAAGCAGTTTGAAAGAAGTGAAGTAAACGTGATTTTACACTCACTAGGGCCTAGAAAATCGAATTTCTTGACTTTATGAAAACTCAGTATTCCTATATATATAGGCTTATAATGACGTGAAACATCCATTTATATGATTTTTACGCAGTTTGAAAGAAGAGAAGTAAACGCGATTTTACATTCACTAGGGGCTAGAAAATCGAAATTCATGACTTTTTGAAAACTCAGTATCCTTGGTATAGAGAGGCTTTTTCTGAGGTGATACAGCCATTTATATGATTTTTAAGCAGTTTGAAAGAAGTGAAGTAAACGTGATCTTACACTCACTGGGAGCTAGAAAACCGAATTTCTTGACTTGTTGAAAACTTAGTATTCTTGGTATATATAGGCTTATTATGACGTGAAACATCCATTTATATGATTTTTATGCAGTTTGAAAGAAGTGAAGTAAACGCGATTTTACAGTCACTATGGGTTAGAAAATCGAATTTCTTGACTTGTTGAAAACAATATTCTTCGTATATAGAGGTTTTTATGATGTGATACATCGATTTATATAATTTTTCTAAGCAGTTTAAAAGAAGTGAAGTAAACGCGATTTTACACTCACTAGGGCCTAGGTAATCGAATTTCCTGACTTGTTGAAAACTCAATATTCTTGGTATATAGAGGCTTATTACGATGGGCCACATCCATTTATATGATTTTTAAGCAGTTTGAAAGAAGTGTAGTAAACGCGATTTTACACTCACTAGGGGCTAGAATATCGAATTTCATGACTTATTGAAAAGCCAATATTCTTGGTATATAGATTCTTATTATGATGTGATACATCCATTTATATGATGTTTAAGCAGTTTGTAAGAAGTGATGTAAACGCGATTTTACACTCACTAGATGCTAGAAAATCGAATTTCATGACTTGTATAAAACTCAATGCCTTTAGTATATAGAGGCTTATTATGATGTGATACACCCATTTATATGATTTTACGCAGTATGTAAGAAGTGTGGAAATCCCGTTTTCACAATCACTAGGGCTTAGAAATTCGAAGTTCTTGACTTGTTAAAAAACACAATATTCTGGGTATATAGAGGCTTATTATGACGTGATACATCCATTTATATGATGTTTAAGCAGTTTGTAAGAAGTGAAGTAAACGCGATGTTACACTCACTAGGGGCTAGAAAATCGATTTTCTAGACTTCTTGAAAACTAAATATTCTTGGTATATAGAGGCTTATTATGAGGTGATACATCCATTTATAATATTTTTAAGCAGTTTGAAAGAAGTGAAGTAAACGCGATTTTACACTCACTAGAGGCTAGAAAATGGAATTTCATGACTTGTTGAAAACTCAATATTCCTGGCATATATAGGCTTATTACGACGTGAAACATCCATTTATATGATTTTTACGCAGTTTGAAAGAAGTGTGGAAAGCGTGATTTTACACTCACTAGGGGCTAGAAAATCGAATTTCTTGACTTGTTGAAAACTCAGCATTCTTGGTATATAGAGGCTTATTATAAGTTGATTTATCCATTTATATGATTTTTAAGCAGTTCGAAAAAGTGAAGTAAACGCGATTTTACACTCACTAGGGGCTAAAAAATCGAATTTCTTGACTTGTTGAAAACTGAATATTCTTGGTATATAGAGGCTTACTATGACGTGATACATCCATTTATATCATTTTTAAGCAGTTTGAAATAAGTGATGTAAACGCGATATTACAATCACTAGGGGCTAGAAAATCGAATTTCTTGACTTGTTGAAGACTCAATATTGTAGGCATATAGAGGCTTATTATGAGGTGATACATCCATTTATGTGATTTTTAAGCAGTTAGTAAGAAGTGAAGTAAACGTGATTTTTCCTTCACTAGGGCTAGAAAATCGAATTTCTTGACTTGTTGAAAACTCAATATTCTTGGTATATAGAGGCTTATTATGAGGTGATACATGCATTTATAGGATTTTTAAGCAGATTGTAAGAAGTGAAGTAATCGCGATTTTACACTCACTAGGGGCTAGAAAATCGATTTTCTTGACTTTTTGAAAACTCAGTATTCTTGGTATATATAGGCTTATAATGACGTGAAACATCCATTTAAATGATTTTTAAGCAGTTTGAAATAAGTGAAGAAAACGCGATTCTACACTCACTAGGGGCTAGAAAATCGAATTTCTTGTCTTTTTGAGACCTCAGTATTCTTGAAATATATGAGCATATTATGACGTGAAACATCCATTTATATGATTTTTATGCAGTTTGAAAGAAGTAAAGTAAACGCGATTTTACGCTCACTAGGGGCTAAAATATCGAATTTCTTGACTTGTTGAAAACTGAGTTTTCTTGGTATATAGATGCTTATTATGAGGTGTTACATTTATTTATATGATTTTTAAGCAGTTTGAAAGAAGTGAAGTAAACGTGATTTTACACTCACTAGGGGCTAGAAAATCGAATTTCTTGACTTTATGAAAACTCAGTATTCCTATATATATAGGCTTATAATGACGTGAAACATCCATTTATATGATTTTTAAGCAGTTTCAAAGAAGAGAAGTAAACGCGATTCTACACTCACTAGAGGCTAGAAAATCGAAATTCTTGACTTTTTGAAAACTCAATATTCATGGTATATGTAGGCTTATAATGAGGTGATACATCCATTTATATGATTTTTAAGCAGTTTGAAAGAAGTGAAGTAAACGCGATTTTACACTCACTAGGGGCTAGAAAATCGAAATTCTTGACTTTATGAAAACTTAGTATTCTTGGTATATATAGGCTTATTATGACGTGAAACATCCATTTATATGATTTTTAAGCAGTGTGAAAGAAGTGAAGTAAACGTGATTTTACACTCACTAGGGGCTAGAAAATCGAATTTCTTGACTTGTTGAATACTGAATATTCTTGGTATATAGAGCCTTATTATGACTTGAAACATCCATTTATATAATTTTTTTCGCAGTTTGAAAGAAGTGTGGAATGCGTGATTTTTCACTCACTAGGGGCTATAAAATCGAATTTTGTTGACTTGAGGAAAACTCAGTATTCTTGGTATATACAGGCTTCTTATGAGGTGATACATCCATTTATGTGAATTTTAAGCAGTTAGTAAGAAGTGAAGTAAACGCGATTTTTCCTTCACTAGGGCTAGAAAATCGAATTTCTTGACTTGTTGAAAACTCAAAATTCTTGGTGTATAGAGGCTTAATACGGTGTGATACATCAATTTATTCGATTTTTACGCACTTTGAAAGAAGTGAAGTAAACGCGATTTTACACTCACTAGATGCTAGAAAATCGAATTTCATGACTTGTTGAAAACTCAATATTCTTGGTATATAGAGGCTTATTACGATGTGATAAATCCATTTATTTGATTTTTAAGCAGTTTGAAAGAAGTAAAGTAAACGCGATTTTGCACTCACTAGGGGCTAGAAAATCGAATTTCTTGACTTTTTGAAAACTCAGTATTCTTGGTATATATAGGCTTATAATGACGTGAAACACACATTTAAATGGTTTTTAAGCAGTTTGAAATAAGCGAAGAAAACGCGATTCTACACTCACTAGGGGCTACAAAATCGAAATTCTTGACTTTTTGAAAACATAGTATTCTTGGTATATAGAGGCTTATTATGAGGTGATACATCCATTTATATGATTTTTAAGCAGTTTGAAAGAAGTGAAGTAAACGCGATTTTACACTCACTAGGGGTTAGAAATTCGAATTTCTTGACTTTTTAAAAACTCAGTATTCTTGGTATATATAGACTTATAATGACGTGATACATCCATTTATATGATTTTTAAGCAGTTTGAAAGAAGTGAAGTAAACGCGATTCTACACTCACTAGGGGCTAGAAAATCGAATTTCTTGTCTTTTTGAGACCTCAGTATTCTTGAAATATATGAGCTTATTATGACGTGAAACATCCATTTATATGATTTTTATGCAGTTTGAAAGAAGTAAAGTAAACGCGATTTTACGCTCACTAGGGGCTAAAATATCGAATTTCTTGACTTGTTGAAAACTGAGTTTTCTTGGTATATAAATGCTTATTATGAGGTGATACATACATTTATATGATTTTTAAGCACTATGAAAGAAGTGAAGTAAACGTGATTTTACACTCACTAGGGGCTAGAAAATTGAATTTCTTGACTTTATGAAAACTCAGTATTCCTATATATATAGGCTTATAATGACGTGAAACATCCATTTATATGATTTTTACGCAGTTTGAAAGAAGAGAAGTAAACGCGATTTTACACTCACTAGGGGCTAGAAAATCGAAATTCATGACTTTTTGAAAACTCAGTATCCTTGGTATATAGAGGCTTTTTCTGAGGTGATACAGCCATTTATATGATTTTAAGCAGTTTGAAAGAAGTGAAGTAAACGTGATTTTACACTCACTGGGGGCTAGAAAACCGAATTTCTTGACTTGTTGAAAACTTAGTATTCTTGGTATATATAGGCTTATTATGACGCGAAACATCCATTTATATGATTTTTATGCAGTTTGAAAGAAGTGAAGTAAACGCGATTTTACTGTCACTAGGGGCTAGAAAATTGAATTTCTTGACTTGTTGAAAACTCAATATTCTTGGTATATAGAGGCTTATTATGACATGATACATCCATTTATATGATTTTTAAGCAGTTTGAAAGAAGAGAAGTAAACGCGATTTTATATTCACTAGGGGCTAGAAAATCGAAATTCTTGACTTTTT